>APFE030910769.1:50004-78976 GCA_000404065.3 Pinus taeda | reverse complement strand
TTTTGTGTTTTTTCATTGTTTTAATTATTTTATTTTATGTTTTCATTATTTGTTTGAAATTTTAATGTTTTTCGAGATTATGATAAAATATTTCACGCCATTATTTCGAAATGTTGAAATTTTACCCTTGAAAAAAAAAAGTGTTATCCCAGCATCAACACTTTTCGTTTTGAAGGTTTTTTTTGCACAAAATTTACCATTGAAAAAAAAATGTTATTTGAACATCAACACTTTTCATTTTGAGGGTGTTTTTTGGACAATTTTTACACAAAAAGTTGGTTTTCAGCGCCATTTTTAAAATATGTTGAAAATTTACCCTAGAAAAAAAAGGTGTTATTCCAGCATCAACACTTTTCGTTTTTAGCAATGCTTTTTATGTTTTTACGGGGTTTTTTTGCCAGAGTTCCTGTTTTGAGTATATATTTCCAGTTTCAAAGTTTAGATTATTAACAATAGACTTGAATCTACTATACTCATCAGCGAAAACAATTAAATGATCACAAAATCGTGAAGCATACAAGAGAAATAATTCAATAAACGCGTTACACAATGATTTCCTGAGGAATCCATAACTAAAACCCCTTGTTATCTATATATTACATTAGTCAGAAAACATGAGAAGATTACAACGCTTTTCTCAAGCTCTAGCAACCTCTACACTATCTCTATATGTATCACAACTTCCTAGACAAGCCCAGGCCAATACTTAACCAATTTCTATTTTCCCAAGTCCTCATTTCCTTGCATTGTTTCCTTGGAAATTATCCCCCTATTAATTACGGAAATCCCTCAAAAGAATTTCGCAATACATTATAGGCCTTCCTTTGACTACATGCACCACCTGTACAATTCAGATGATTATACAACTAATAGTACTCTCTCCCCGAACTCCAATCTCAACTAGGTAAATCTCAGATTTGATATGCATAAGTTATTTATGAATGAATCATCAGTTACTGGTTGATCACTGTAGGCAACACCACACTACTAGACCTCCTGCTAGTTCCTCCAACAACTGGAACTAGTTTAACTAAGTTAAACTGAATTAATTAATTATAACTCAAAATAAACTCAACCGTGTCTCCTATAATGTAGGAGACACACTACATGGCTCAAGTTAGACCCTAAAATCGAATTAACTGAGCCAACTAAGTCAAATTAACTTCGTTAACTAATACAAGTTCTCATGAGATGTGGAATTACAATTTTATTCCCAATTTAATTCAAGGACAAAATTAAATTAGGAGTTTCTTGTTGCATTTTCAACAGGTTCTTATCTCTTCGCATGGTGAACTAGACCACCAGATGTTTCTTCATCCCCAACTCTTGTAAACTAAGAGACACCCCTAATTTTAGAGGAGGAACCCACTATTCCTTTTGTTCCTTGTCCTCCTCCATTTTAAGTTTTGATGCGGATGCCTCCTTGCGATGATCATAAAGTTGGGAAACCTACACATCAAATCCCTAATCCATCTTCTCATTCTCCTTTTGATTTTCATGATTCAAATCCAATAGAGGAAATCTTAGAAAGGCTCATGAAGCCTACATTGAAAACCAATTTTTTATTCCTCAAGATTGTATTAAAAATCATAACTCTAGTCTTGAATATGTTTCAGATTTCTGTCATCCTCTATCATCTACATGTCATGACTCTTTGTATCGTGATCCACTTGATCAATCTGCTCCATCAACTAGTTTTCTGCACTCTCCTAATTTTCAATTGGTTGTCCCAAATTGCGATCAGGTTCAAGATAGTCACATTACACAGGTAGAGGAGCAGGACGGTGAAGATTCGTTCAATCTTTATTCTCTTTTTCAAAATCCTCTGTGTGAAGATGGTGTCTCCTCATTCTTGGATGACATTTAATATGCTAATATTGGTAATGAATCAAATAAAATTGGTTTGTTTAGATCCATAGTATTGGGAAACAATAATTTTGATGATGATAAATATGTTGATGTATGCAATGATGAATGCCCAAGTGTGACAATTGATCTTTCAATTTCTCATGAAAACTTTAATTTGAAAGATTTAGGTCTGGAATCTTCTCTAGTCGAAGAAAATGATCTCATCGAAACTTCCTCTCCACCCGACTATACCTTGTGCTCTCCTATTTGCAATGCATCTACATGCAACGAAGATACTCCAAGCTCTTCAAGTGCTTCATCACATGAGTTCATTTCTCAATTGACACAAGGTAGTGAGGTTGTTCATGATGAAAGAGAAAATAATCGTATCATTGAGTATCCTTTCTATCTCGTATCATCTCTTGTTTTGCATGAAGAAAACTCTTCAAATCAACTTATTCATGAAAATTCTCCATCTCTAGATTTGTGATCAAAAGAATGTTTCAGGTTGAGTAATCTGGTTATTGAAGTTGTAAAATATGATCAAATCAGTGAAAAAGATGGCTTCCATCTGGTTAATAGTGATCTTATCCAAATTAGTGAAATCATCTATCCTCACACCATACATGATATGGTTCAATATTTGGAATGCGATTTTACAATCCTTGAAAGTTTCGAGACTTTCTAGAGAGTCAAGGTACTTCAACTTCCGTTGATGGTTATATAAGGATCTCGCAAATCTGATAAAACCCCCAAACTGAATCAGGTATGTTTTTCTCCCCAAAAATCCTGTTTCTGCATGGTTTCACTCGACGTAAATTATTTCTTGAAATATATTTGGCATTGTGGAAATGATATTTCGAACTTTCAAGATTCGATTTCTAGTCGGATTTAAGATTATTCATATTCATGCAAATATCCTGTATTAAACTCGAGTTTGGAATGTATATCTCTCATAGAATCATGGAACTGCGAAGTTGGTTATTCTAAATATTATCTTTCGCCAAAGAAGTCATACCAGTAAAACTCTTTTGAAAAAAATCAACTACTGATCCTTCTTGTGAATATTCTGATGCTAATATTTTTCTTCATCGCACCTGAAATCCTCTTGAGTGTCAGTGTGAATGCATGGATAGTTTGACTAATCAAATTCTTCTTCACTTGTTTTACCCTGACTGGTTTCATGTGTTTGTTATACTGGTATTCCTTTTTACTTCTTTCGACAATTACGATGTTGCATCATGTAACCAATCACAAGAAAATGGTTTGTTACATTCGTCACGTGAGGAAGATGATTCTATTATGTAGAGAATTTGTAGAAATGTTCAAATTGATTTATCTTTGGTAATTCCAAACTGAGCATCTGATGCTTTAATCAACCCATTTGATATTGATTCTATTTCTGATGAATGTTGTTCAACTTACTATTTTCCCATCAACACATCTAATGATAGTTGTTTTACATCCTTTTATTTTTATGGTTTAATATCTCACTATCTGGGTACGTGTCAAGCATTTTAGGCACTTTTGTGCTCGCGAATGGTTATGTCAAGTTCTCCCTGTCTTGACATGCCTGCTGAATATGATAAAATTTATTTCTCCTCATAAGATTTTCATCCTAATCCCGTGCCTTTAATTGAAAATTCATATTTTCAAATATTTTGGGGATTTCAAGAGGATTTTCATGAATTTTACGATGTAATTGCTCTATGATTGGAGAAATATTACCTAGCAAGATCTGTCGCAAATAAGAAATTTCAATCTTTCCACATGCTTGCTAAGGAGTTCAAAGTAGTTGAAGACACATTCGCAAGAAGCTTCTGAGGTTTGTTGAATGATTGTTTTCATCAAAGAAGTAAGAATGTGAACTAGGTAGAAATAGTGGCTATGGCCTATCTTTCTACTAACAGGAAAGATCTTTAAATTTTTGTGCAATATATTCAAGTTCTTATCCATTCTATTGCACATTTCTTTATATTAGTTTTAATTTATTGTATCTTTATGAATGCAGGTCATAAGCAGTTATGATGGCTTCATTTGAAATTTCATTATACGTGACTCCGAACTTCTATACAATTGGCTTAGGAGTAGGTTTAGTTGCATGTTAGTTTACCTGCATACCCATCTTGCATTCATTTTTTGTAGTTTGCCTTTTGTTCTATCATTTTGGTTTCTCATCATCTTTTCAGTTAGCCTCCTTCTGTTTTGTCTTATGGTTTTTCATCCTTGTTGTGTGTTGTCTTTTCTTTGTTTCGTAAGACCTTGCATGAAGATTCTCTATTGGCTCGAAAGGGAATATGGAAAAATAGAAAAGGAATTTGTGACACTGAACATTTGCCTAACTTTCTATCCTTCTTCTTTGTCTCAGTTAGATATTTTGGTTGATGATGTTCTGATGGAAAATATGATCCTTGTGTTAAGAAAGCCTTGTGTCGAACCATGATCTCCATGTCTATTACAGAAACCTCATCCCTTCACTCGAGTTTTATGTTTCAGCGTTTTCAGGCTGATATAATCAAGTAGAGAAGGACAAGGGGAAATATAAATGAGCAAACCTAAATAAGAGGTCTTTATATGATTCTCTAAAGGAACAACCTCTCCTCTCAATAAGTTGGGATCCATCTTCCATCCATAAATAAATAAGTGTCAATGCACAATCCTATATAAACAAATAAATAAGGCGAAAAAAGAGAAAGGCTTCCTACGCAGAGAGTGATGAGCCTCATCATTGGATAACTATATGGACCTTAATTCACCTCCTAGCATAGTCAAATCAAATCTTCTCACAACTTATTACATGTTTTGATTATATTTTGTTTAATGAGATGAGTCAAAGTGAGATATTATACCTAGTGGACTAATGTGCATTGAATGCAGGTTTGTGAGAGAAAATAAGGGAATTTTGGCAAGATTAAAGGCTGAAACTCGAATGGGACAAGGAAGAGAGATTGTAGGAGGTAAATTCTCCTCAATTACTCCTGCCTCATTTGAATATTCCTCAATCAATCACACTAGCTCGGAGTACAAGCAACCAAGTCATGAAGATCAAAAGGCAGTCGAGCAAGTGATAGTTAAAGAGTTAGTTTATCTTGTGTTTAGGAGCTGAGCCTCCCTAGATTTAAGGGATTCGTTGGGGACTTCAGTTGTATAAATAAAGAGGCCTAAAGCCTCATTAGGATTCAAATTTTTACTATAAAAACTCTAGTTATCTTTGAGCTCCAGACTGGTGGAATACATCACTATGTAATTTTTTGTTTTGATAATGAGAATGAGATTTTTATTGATCCAATACTAAGTTAAATCAGAGGGCTGAAGCTCTTGGGTTAGGGCCCAACCCTACTAGCAAAGGCTCCTCTTCTTGTATGCTTAGATTGATTTCATATATTCATGGTTAAATTGTCCTTAGAAGAATTTCAGTGCAAGTAGTGTAGATTTAATTAGTTTGCTTCCATTTGTGATTTACTTCAACATTAGTTTAGAAGCGATAAATAACCATCAAAAATCTATCAATAGTTGTTTTTCCTCACTTCTCCCTTTAGGGATCATGATTTGAGGAAAGGACTCCTATGCAACCCTAAAAAGACAGAATTCTACTTTCTCATAGAATTTAGAGCTTTTTGTACTTAAGCCAACATTTGATCAAGTTGCAAGAGTAGGACCTAGTCATCATTTCTTCCATCTTCAACCTTACAGTAGATCTCATCAATGATTCCATCTTATTCTGCAAGTTTTCCTCATGCACGAAGTAGACAACTAGCTCATTAAACTATGTTTTCCTAGCTTATTGAAATTCTCTTTGTTACATGATTTTTGGGAAAATATCAATGTTTGATGCAGTGAAGGTGTTTCATAATTAAAGAGAGATCTCATAGCCAACAACCTCCTTCAAACTTCAGCCATCCATTATCATTCCTTGCTTTCACTAAGAACCTCACCAATTTCATCATTTTACAAGGAAACTTCTCCAAGCATGTTGATCAAACCCAACCATCTCCCAACCTTGGTTTTGAGTTCTGAGTGATCCGAGGCATTTTCTTGCTTCATTCCAGCCACCAACCACCTTACCTAAGCCTTCCATCACCTTCAGCACCCATCATTTTTCTCTCGGCTGTATCCTATAGAAATACATGGAATCCTGTAGGTTTTTAGGACATCTTGTAGCTTTTCCCGTAGTGGTCTGTTTTGAGGCCGAATTAAGGAAAAACCTCTATGAAGCCAGACAAGGTCACCTAACGATATCCCAAACCTTCCAACCATCCACCAACATTCCTAAGCCACCTTCCACATCACCAAAAGAGATTAGCTTTCACACTCTTCCATAAAAATAAAAATAAAAAAGATATAAAGAAAAACATATTTATTTTAGTCATTTACATGCACAGTAGTAACGTTTGATGTTTTGAACTTACATGCTTAGGACAATAAAATTTCATACATGTTAACTTATCATTCTTTTGAAATCATAGTCTCTTAGCAGTTAGTTATAAATTGGTGTGATTTTAGCATTGGATTTTAGTCTTTTTCCTTATTGCAGTAGACAAGCTTTCTCTTAGAGTAGATTTCTCTTTCCTTCATCAGTAATCAAGCTTCTTCTCAATCCATAGAAGTTTGGCTTGAAAAAATCTAGTGGTATCTCACCAACTGAACAGTGACGAAAGGGAAGAACCATCACTTTTACTTGTGTATACAACAGTGTCACCTCAAAGTTTGTATGAACCCCGGGTTGATAAAGTAAAGTTGGTAGCCCCAGGAGTTGCAGCATTCTTGCTGCAATACTGGTGCTCATCGGAGAGGTGAAGTAAGAAAATCTGCTGGGGTACTATCTAGGCTCGTTGGCAGCAGAGAAATTTTTGTGTTCATGAAGTGACTCCGCCGGGGTATTGTCTAGACCTGCTAGTAGCAAAGCAACACCAGAGATGAAAAACTACATTCTGAAAATCTAAAGCTCATGAACTTCATTACCCTTTCTTGGTTCGAAACATTGTGTGATCATTGAACTTATGTTTGTGTTTAACCTAGTAAAGGAATGAAGGGGACTATGTTTATGCATGGGGTAAGTGGGGAAGCCATGGTAATCTCAATGATGAATCAATACTTCCCAAAAGACTAGACCCTACATTAAAGATTTGACCAAGGCAGAGAAACTAGAGTTCTATCGGTGTGTCACCAAGTGTTGTTGTTGCGACAAATGAACTCCAAAATTTTACGTACACTCAGATTTTGGAGCTTATGGTAAATATTGCGATTAGTCATTCCATAGTCACTTCTTGCTCAACTAATTGTTTTGAGCTCCCTTCTTGGATTAGAAGTGTCTAAGTCACTTTCTCACACATGCTCAGTCCATAACAAGTGCATGAGTGCGTTATTTTATGAAATCTTGAACAATCATAACATGGTCCATCAAGAATGTGCATGTACAATTTCCAATCCATGTCAATAGTTAGTGCATGCAGACAATGATAATTTCTCACATTCTAGCCGTGTTTGTACTTCTATTTTGGTGAGTTTTGCAAACTGTCGCTTCCACACACCTTTATTTTTGCGAGTGCCATTTTCATATTTTCATTTGTCGCTTTGACTTGATTTTACTTTAATTAGTGTCTTTTCCATGTTGTCTTTGCTTTGGAATGTGTTATTTTCACTGTCATTCACATATCGCAAATGTTGTCTCTTCAGATGTTAAGTGTCACACAATGTATATAAGCTTGTTTTGGTGGTTTCAAGAGGTTATCTTTGTGTACATGAGTTGATCTTACAATGAATACATCCATCGTACTCATTTCCAAAATTTTAAGCACTATCGCACAAGTGTTGTCATGGTCGTCACAAAGTGTACCTTTAGTGCCACACTTGTCATAAAGTCTTCACAAAGTTGTCCAATTAAGGGAAATATGTTGTTAACATGTTCCAAATGATATATATTTTTGTGTCGTCAAAGTGTTTCAAGTGTGTGATAACAATCAAGTCATATCATTGTTACATCAGACTCTTCATTTCCATACTTAGCCAAATTTCATAAATTCCTAGCAACCTAGCCTCATCCAACCTTCCTGAACTGCGCACTGCACATCTCAAACCATCAATATGCATCCTTGTCCATTGACACTGCGCAATGTGCAGTTCCTACTTCCCAGGACTGTGCTCTACACAGTTCCAATGCTCAAGCCCAACCTTTGGCTCCGAGAATTGTGCAATCCGACCCTACAACCTAGCCCCAACTACACACTGCTTAATATCAGAGCTCAAATTCAAAACCTAGGCTATTGAAATATGAAAATGCATAATCACCAGGTCTTCTTTGCTTCCTATAATTGTGTAGTTGGCTAAAACAATGCAAAATTCCTTCAGCCTAACTCACTGACTCCCAAAACTGCACAATTTCTCTCTCCTGTCTAGCCAGTACTATGTATTGCACAGTATCAAGGCTCAAGCCTCATCCATGATCTCTTGAACTGCACAATTAAATCTATGTCACATTATATGCAAATAAGAAATGGTGCCCTTATCTAATAAGAAGACACTTCAAGATTGAAATAGATCATGATAGTTTAAAGTACTTCTTCAAATACCAAGTATATTTAAGATAACAACAAAATTTGGTTACAAATATGCTAGGCTGTGACTTTGAAATTATCTACAAATAAAAAGGAAAATAAAATATGGTGATAGATGCACTTGCAACAAAAGACAGATAAAAAGGGATTATTATGTGTTGTTTCCATTATGCAATCTTATTGTATGGAAGAAGCAAAGGTATAATGGAAGCAATATTATAAGGTATGCAAGTTCATTCAAAAACCATAGGTGAACCCAAGCACATTACATAAATTTGTATGGAAGAATGATTTACAGTGGTATCGGGATCACCCATATTTATTTAAGAATTCACAAACCAAACAAGGGCTCCATTTGGAATTGCATACTTCTCTTCTAGGAGGACATTAGAGGTTCTTGAAAACTTACCACATGATCAATAAGTATGTGTTACATTTTTTCCACAACTAGGGCCACGTGCTATTATGTTACGTTGGGTGCAGCGGGGGAATCGTAGGGGGTGGTAGCCCCCTTCACAAGATCTGGGGCAGTGTCTCAAAAATAAAATAAAATAAAATAAAGTTACGCAGATCCAAGGATGGGGGGTGGACCCAAGGATGGTGGGTGGGCCCACCCATGGTTTTGCACATCGTTTTTAGCATGATGGTTTTGCCCATTGTATTTTGTAGATCCAGTCAAGGGAACTACGAATATGTTTTAATCTAGGGCTAGTGGTATGAATACTTTGACATGTATATAATGTATTGTAACATTGAAAGGAATATAACGAAAAATAAATTTAGTTTTCCTATTTTTGGGTTCTGGGATAAAATCATTGTACACATTTTTATGTTCTTTCCATTATACAATTTTTTATTTTTAATAATTTGCTCGCAAGTAATTTTTGTACAGGGCCAAAATCCTATAGTTCAAAAGTTTGTGATTGAGTGTGTGGTATACAAATGAAGTAAGAGATAAACAATCAAAACTATAGGTCTCATACTACCATTATTCATACCAAATCAACATTCAAGAGTGCTACCAATGGATTTTATTACAGTTCTACCAAAGTTTGAAGGAAATAATGGGATCACGATAGTGGTTGATCATCACACAAAATATTTATATTTTGTGCTCTTTCTCATCCTTTTAAAGCAAGTACAACAACTATGAAACTCATGAAAATGGATCAGAACCTGCATTGAATCCCCAAGAATATTGTAAGTGATACAAACACAGTTTTCACTTGTAATTTTTTGACTAAATTATTTTCTTATTAGGTACTCATTGGCTCACAACTCCTCTTTTCATCCTAGATCTGATGGGAAAGCTAAGTTTGTGAATAATTATCTAGAAGAATATCTTCACTGCTTTTGATTTGATAAACATGCATAATGGGTTGAGTTGTTCCCCTTGGTAGAATGGAAGTACAATATTTTGTTTTGTACCTCATAAAAATGTCCCGTTTATGGCACTTTATAGATACCATCCTCCATCCATCACATCACCTTTGAGAGGGAAAGTGAAGGTTCAAGTAGTGAAGGACCACATGGAGCACCAATAAAATGTGTTGGGAATCAAAGTGATACTAAGATGCGGGTTAAATCAATATTACACATATTTTTACAATTATTTAATCAATCAAATTCACTCAACAAAACAACAATGCACCATTCACATAAGATTTTGAAACAGGGAATTAATGTGGAAACCCATATGGGAGAAAACCACAGATATATATATATATATATATCATATATATATATATATTTTATAATTTTTTTTTTTTTTTTTTTTTTCTTTTATATTTTATTTTATTTATTTATTTTTTATATTTTTTATCTATTTATTTTATTATTATTTTTATTATTATTTTATTATTTTTTTTTTTTTTTTTTTAAATGTAATTTGCCTCCATTTATGACATCAAAATTGTAGACACCAACCTCAAGGCTCCAACCCCCTTTTCTTTGCAAGCACCAACTTGTTGGAAGCCCCAACTCCCAACATTTACAGGCACCAACTTATTGCAGCCACTCAAATCTCTTTTTTATTTATTTTCAAACTCAAATCCATGGCCATCTTTAATAAAAATTTAATGATACAATTACTAAATCTCAAAGCTGCTCCAACTTACTCTGCAACCACCTCTTCTTTGTTTTATTTTCTTATTCAATTCAGGTTCCTCACAATTACATAATATCACACTCATTGATATGCTCCCTAATTCAACTTATTTGTAGCAATACAACCTTTGATGCTTCAAATGTATAGTTCTTTTAAACTCACAATCACCTCTCTACTCGACTTCACTTCAAACTTAGCTTGTAGTTGGTAATTAAAGCTTCAGATCTTCCATCTTTCACTATGTAGTCAAACTCCTACTCTCACAATTTTTCTTTGGTCTTCTATGTTCACTATGTAGTTAGCAGCTACAATGCACTATCATCTTTACAATGCTCTCTCTTTTTTCATTAGAAAACACTCTTGACATCGTCACTTGACCACTCTTAAGATTTGGCATAATTTTAATATATATAATTTGGCATACACATATACATATACATAGACATAGACATAGACATACATATCTATATATATATTATATATATATATATATATATATATATATTATATATATATAATATATATATATATAAATATATATAATATATATTATATATATATTATATATATATATTCCTGAAAACTTAGTTGTTCTGTTAAATTTTGGGTGATTGGGAACCAACTTTTCATTCATTTCAGCGGCAAGTTTCACAACTCTCCAATATCCCAACTTTGATATGTAAGCAACAATCGTCGAAAATATATCCGTCATAGTAGTTGACAGAATCCGAGATGGGATCTTGGTTCTTGAAGGATCTCATGCCTCCATGGCTATAATCATTCTCGCAATCCCAATACTAGAGCAAACTTCAAGTCATGGAGATATTCTCGTTCCTCGTTGTCATCAACAGATGGGACTACCTGTCGCTTGGACGAAATTCACAATATTTGTTCTCTAGTCGATGGTCAATAGAGACATACAAAACCATTACTTGCAGGTGTGTCATGTTAACAAGTAAATCTTTGTCTGATGCTGAGTATTGTTCACCACTTTTTCATCGAATAACATTCACAACACTTGTTCCCTAACCGATGGGTAGTGGGTGATGACCTATGGCCCTAGCTTTGAAAAAACATAAAAATCACCAAAAAAATGTAACACTAAAAACTTTTTTATAAACCGATCCCTAGCACAAATCCCAAGGTATCCAAAGTTGCTACGTCAAGTCCACATGTACCAATCATAATGTGCCACATGTCATCCATATATAGAAATTGGGATTCAATGTGTTGTCTCTCTGGAGAAGGGAACATTGATTACGCCCTTGGAGAGGTGTAGGTTTTCCTATATTTCCAACAAAAATTTGTTTCCCTTTTGGAGGCAAAGGATTACTCAACACCATAGGAGGTTGGTAATCCTTTCACTAGGCCATCCATCACTAAACTTCCTCCATTTTGGGACATTGTTGATTAAGATGGTCTCTTTTGTAAATATTGCAAAGAAATTTCACCTTCTTCTCTTTTCTTCTCCCAACAACATTTTTTGTATCATTATTTATTATAAGCCCTTGGACACTTTCCTCTTGCTTATTGATTTCCCTTTGGGTTTATCCTCTAAATTAGATAGACACTCGAGTTTGGGTATGCCTTAAGGAATCGTGAGTATACTACATAACTACGAATGGCATAGAATGTAGGGTAATTATCCCTTCCAATTCATCATACAATTGGTTGTGACATTTATAATAAAACTAATCACACCACTGACATGGGGTCCTCGTGTCGGTTTCATAGGATTAGTGTCTAACCTTGGTGCATTAGGTATAGTCTCATCTAATATTCTAGATTAGGAATAAATCAAATCTAGTTAGTGAAATTTCAAAATAACTTCCCCCTTGGTAATTATGTCCCTATCATGTTGGAGACCCTTGATTTTTGGTAAGTTTGTTCTTTTGGCCACTATGTTAAAATAATTTGATGGCGATTCATTTAAAATCCATGGAATTATTCTAGCCTTTCTTCCTAGTCAAATTCAGTGGCTAAACTGTCCTAGCAAAATTTAGATTGTTTACGCTCTTTTAGACTACAATCTTGTAATAGGACAAAGTTAGACATATGCAATGGCAATTGTTTTTTTTTTAACAAGATCGATTAGATGATATATTACCAAAAAGGGGTGTAGAGCAAGCTCCAATTACATTTAGCTATATTGCGATAATAGACTAGGCAACGAGACGAAAGCACAATCCCTTCTCTTGTGCTTAGTTTCCAAACTTCATAGATTCTTTTAACTATTCTAGGATACTGCCGGACGTATTGACCTACTAAGAAAACAAATTTACACAACATAAATTCTCTTTGGGTTTATGGCTTGTTGACTGAGTATTCTTGGGCTGCTTCATTCATGTTGTTGTTCTTGGCTGAGTTTTTTCCTTCACTTCTCATATTGTTTCTCTTGTAGTATTCTACTGCTTCCTACAGATGTTTGCACTTGGTTTTCAGATCCTTTATCTCATGCTATTGCACTGCCATATTTTGCTTCTAAAATCTATACTCCATTCTCATTTCACTTCTTAGGTCTTTGAGAGACTGCTACAGCTAATGTATCATGAGATTGTTTCCTTTACATGCTGGGCATGAGTCGTTCCTGGCTGCCTTCTCAGTGGGGTTAAACTCCATCTGACTATTGTTTCCCCTTGCTTTGTTGTAGCTTCCTGTGCTCCCTTGATCCATCGTTGCTCTGATTTGATGGCCTCTGCTCTAAAATTTTTGAATAGCTGTGGATATTGCCGCTAAGCTAGATAATATGAGAGAGGGTCTATATCTATGAAGAGGGGAATGAAAATTGCAGCGAAAATTATAACTCTACAATAAGAGCTGGATGAGGTTAGGTAATAGCTAATTAAATAAAGAGATTGCCAGCTAAATAGTGCTTGCAAGAGGACAAGGAGTAGTAAGCGAAGTTAAGCAGGAAAGCTGGTGAGTAAGGGAACTGCATGAGGGAGGGAAGCTGAGCAGGGGCTGCGTGGAGGGATGGTAGCTGAGCAAGACTACGAGGAGGTATGGGAGCTGGGGAGGGGGCTGTGCAGAGGGCAAGGAGACTGCGCAGAGAGCAGGGGACCACGTGGAGAGGGGACTGCGTGGATACGTGAGGGAGCTGGGCTTTGTTGCAGCCAGCTAGTGAGCAAGGGAATAGCGTGAGGGAGGGAAGTTGAGCAGGGGCTACATGGAGGGATGGTAGCTGAGCAGGAGGAATGGGAGCTGGGGAGGGTGTTGTGCAGAGAGCAAGGAGACTGCACAGAGAACAGGGGACCACGTGGAGGTGAGAGGGAGGGGACTGCGTGGATACGTGAGGGAGCTGAGCTTTGAAGCAGACCTGGAAGCGCCGAGGGGAGTTAAGTCCTCAGGCAAATGACTACAATTTGCACTATACACTCTTCTTTTAAAACTGTTCTATGTTGCATGCTTGCCTCTAAACGTGTGGTTGTAGTGGTGCCCCATGCGTTGGAGTTAAGAGCTGTCCCTTACACACTTTTTCCTTTTCTCGCTCGGTTTCCTTCTGAGCTGAGCTTTACTTTCTCATGAGCTTTTTGACTTTGATTGAAGTTTCTGAAGATGATCCTTTGCGTTCCCATTTTTCCTTGCTTTTTCCTCTGTCTTTCCATGATTTTCTAGGATTTTTTTGGGTTGTCTGTTTTTTTATTTTCTTTTATTTTTTGTTTTTTGTTTTTTGTTTTTTTTTTTTTTTTTTTTTTTTTTTTTCCATAATTTGTCTTGCTTTGTCCCTTTTTTCCCCAGTACATTAATATTTTCACATTCATTTTGATCTTATGGCACAGAGTGTTGGTATTCCTCATTATTCTCTCGGACTCTTCCTTCGTTCATCTCCACTGCTTGATTTGCGTGAAAATCCGCCTGTTGATTGTGAAGCCTTAGTATATGTTTGAAAGTTACACTACCAGAGTCTTAAAGGTTTCTTCTTATTCTTTTAATAATTCTACTCATAAAATCGTTGCTTGGACTTTTGGTTCGGACCATTGCCTCAATTATGATGGCTGAATCTCTCAAGATTATTGGATTTTGGATTCCTCTTTTTTTAATTATTTTTGTCCCCATGAACAAGTTATACGCCTCGGCCTTGTTATTTGAAATTTGTCCCAATCCCCATTCATATGTGACAATTTTTTTGCCACTTGGATAAAAAAATTATCTCGCCTGCTCCTGCCTTTCCAGGATTATTCTTGGAGGCTCCATCAAATTGCAAACAATATTTATTTTCCTCTCTTTTCCAACTTTCATTTTCTTCTTCAGTCATTCTCAATTTCCAGTTTTTCCCTGAGCTTTCTTTTCTCTATCCCTTTTTACCATTGTTGTCTATTATGGCTTTGCTAAGCCATTCTCTTTCTTCTTGTTGAAGGATACTATAATCTGTTGGGGCAGTTTCGAGTCAGCCAAATTTGCCAACATAGGACTGTTGGAATACATTTCCAAATTTGTATAATTGTGCCTTTCTTCTTTGTTGCATATGGGTAGCCTTTCTCCAGAATTTTGAGGAATTCCTAAAATGGTTTACGATAGTCTATATTTACTTCCAGCGGGCTCAAGAGCTGCTCCCAGCATTCTCTTGAGAATTTATAGTCCTAAAATAAGTGTTGAATGGTTTCTTCTGCCTGCTGGCATAATGGGCATCTTGATGGCTCGTGGAATCCTGTTTTTTTAAGGTTTTCGCCAGTCAGGATCTTTCCTTTTAATAGGGCCCAAATGAAATTTTTATTTTAGGTAAACTTTCTGATTTCCATGCTATTTTCCATGGTTCCCATTCTTGCTAATTGGCTTGATCTTGAAGAATTTTATATCCAGTTTTGACTGTATATTGCCCATTACTTGGGTCCCAAAGGTAATTGTCTTCCTCGTCACGATGAATTAGTGTTGCCCCCTTTAGATGCTGCTTGCATTTATTCCATTGTACTTCCATGTTTGCTGGGATTGCTGGCCTTTTCCATTCCTTCCATTCCTTCTGATTCCACAGGGAGATTGAATGTAAGGTATTAAAGCCTTTCCCTCTCATCCACTCTTGAATGCCATCCATTTCTAGGTGATCCTGTAATGGGTCTTTTCCCATGATTCTGTATTCCCATATCAAGATTTTTTGTCCATTCCCAAGAGTTTTGGAAATGTGGCTGCCCATTATTGGAATGACTCTTTTGATTAGCTTCCGTATTTGGGTGCTTTGTCTTATTGGGATGTTCCCATTTAGCAGATTCTCCTTGGAGCCATTTAGATATTTGTTTATGAGGGCTTTTTTCCACCAACTCTCGTTTCCTCTTATGAGTCTCTAGACAATTTTCATTCCTAGGGCTGCATTCATGAGCCCAGGCAGCGGAATGGACAAGCCTCATTGTTCATAATGTAGCACTACTTGTTACCACCTTACCAAACTAAACTTTTGTTTTCCTGCTTCCCTTCTTGTCAGAGAAAACTTCTTAGAATTAATTCCATCTGCTTGTGGACACTCGCTGGTGCCATGATTAGTGCATATTGGTATATTGGTAATGCAGCAAGGAGAGCCTTAATTAATATCACCCTTCCAACCATATTTAACCACATCATTCCCTAGTTCTTTATCATGTCTTACATTTTCCCAAGTTGTTTTGTCCATATTTATGCCTTCATGATCTCTTTTGATATTGGTAATCCCAGATAGAGAAAGTGATTCCGATTTTCCTATGCTAGGATTTCCATGATTTTGGAAATTCTTTGAAAATTTCGTGGTGGAATGTTCCACCCATAAATCTTGCATTTTGTATTGTTCAAAAGTCCACCTGACACCTGTAGAAATGCATCCATTATTTTTTTGAATCTTCTTGCTTTATTGTTGATGCTCCTCCCATCAACAATGTATCATCTGCAAACAAGGAGTGATATATGGTCTTTATTCCTTTTGCTATTGTCATTCCTGTGATATTTCTTTCTTTCCTCTGAGTTTCCAATGTTCTACTAAGAGTTTATTCCATTATTATATAGAGAAATGGTGATAGAGGGCAACCTTGCCTGAGGCCTCTTGTGATTTGAAAAAATTCACTGGGTCTTCCATTGATGAGGGGGGCTATCCAGGGGGTGGATATGCATTCTTGTATCACTTCTATTATTTCTTTTGAGAAGCCCAGTTTCTGAAGTACAACTAGTAAATATGAGTGGCTAACTCTATTGAAAGTGTTTACCATATCTATTTTGATTATCATACCTTTTTCTTGCTTTAAGATATTGGAGTGGACAACTTCCTGAACTATGATGACATTGTCAATGATTTGTCTGTTTGGGACAAACCCTCCTTGGTTTTCTGAGATGATTAAGTGCAACACTTTCTTTATTCTATTTGCCACTATTTTTGTTATTATCTTGTAGGAGGAATTGCACAGAGAAATGGGCAGGAACCTATTGAAGGTGGATGGGTTTGCTTCCTTTGGAACCAAAGCAAGATAGGAAGATCTTGTGTGGCCTCCCATTTTTTTTTTAAACATTCTTTGCCATTCTTAAGAAATCCTTTTTTTATTGTATACCAATGATTTATGTAGAAGGCTATTGTGAATCCATCTAGCCTAGGCGCTTTGTTCGAATGCAGGCTCCAAATGGCCTCCACAATTTCTTCTCCTGTGAGGTTCTTACACGTCTTTGTTTTGTTCTTTTTTTTATTTTCTTCTTTGTGTGTTGCAAAATTTCTTCATATTCAACCGTTTCCTCCATTGCTGACAGTAAGTTTTTGAACTGCTTGTGGGCTTCTTTTTTTATTTCTTCCACTCCATTGATTTCTTGATTTTCCACTTGTATTTTTTCTATCTGTTTTCTAGATCTTTTGATTTTCATATTGTTATGCAAAAAGGACGTATTCTTATCCCCTGCCGTGAGCCAGAGGATTCTAGATTTTAGTCTTGCCTCTTCCTCCTCTTTCCTGTTTTCCTTGTATATCTCCTAGAAAATTTCTTTCTCTTTAAGGTAGTCTTGCTTGCTTTCTTCTTTACATCCTTTTTCAGCCTGCATGCTGTCCATTTTCTGTTGTAGCTCTTTTTTCTTTTCCTTTTTTATTTATTTCATTTAATATTCCCTATTCCTTTATCTTGGTTCTTACATTTTTTAATTTTGTCTCCCATATGTCTTGTGGTGAGCCTGATATTCTTGGTGCCCACGCTACTTTAGCTAATTCGTTGATTTCTGTGCTGCTGTCTCAGATTGAGCTGTACCTGAATGAGAGTGGGCCTTGGTTTTCCATTTTGCCCATTGCTATTACAACCGGCTTATGATCAGAAGCTGTGGTGTGAATGATTTTGGATTTGATAGAGTTGTACAGTGCTGCTATGTTGTCTTGGATCATGATTCTGTACAGTCTTTCTTTTATGTTACTTTTGCCCACTCTCTTGTTATTCCAGGTATATTTTCCATTGTTTGGAGGAATATCCAAAAGGGTATATTGTTCCATTATTTCTTCTAAAGAGTTCGTGGATAGATCCGCTTGAAAGTTTCCTCCAAACTTTTCCTCTATACTTCTAACTAGATTTAAATTTCCTCCTAAAATTATTTTTCCAGCTTGTGTTTCTTGTAATACTTCCTTTATTGTTGCCCAACACTCTTTCTCCTTCTAGTGGTTGGGGGCATATATATTTATCACCCTATATTTTTCTTCTGTGTTGATCCTCCTAAGATCCGTTAAAATTCAGTGCTACCTTGTTTTTTCCCCATTAATTCCCACCTTCCTTTTTTCCAGATTGTGCATATGCCTCTTGATGCTCTAGTTGCCTGGATTGCTTCCCCTTCATATTGCCTGAACTTTTTTTTAAGATTTTTCGATTCTTGGTTATTTACTTTTGTCTCGTGGATCATAAAGATATCTGGGTTTTCTTTTATCAAAATATCTCTTGTTGCATTTTCCTTAACAGGTGTGCCCATTCCTCTGCAGTTCCAGGATACTATTATCATTATTTACTTGTTGGGTGGTGCATGGCTCCTTTCCCCTTATGCTGGCTTTTCTACATATTTCCTGTACTTTTCCCTAGATAAGTGTCCATGGGTTGTTGTGTTCCTAGGGCCATTTCTTTTGCTATTGCTTAATACCTTACTTCTTTATTTGTCTTTCTTCCAACTTTTTTTTGGTTTTATGCGTTTGGGAATGTTTCTTTAGCTTCTTTTCTAGTTAATATCTTGTCTACTGAGGGAGGGGGAGAGAGGTGAATTGAGTCTTTGGGGGAGAGGGGGGACCACTGGGTGATTGGAGAGTGCAGGGTTCTAGATCTGGATCTAGATCTAGCTTTGGCTCCAGGGGATGGGGGATCTGATGTGAGCAGAGGATCAATGGGGTTTTGGCTAGCTAAGTTTTATTTTGGCGAGAGGGAGCGGGCTTCAACAGATTGTGAGGGTTGAGAGGAGAGCTAGTCTGGTTGTTTGTTGGCTATATTCTTTCGTTTGACCTGTTCCCATTTATTTTCTGGATCCTCAATCTTTTCACTTTAATTTTCTCTATTTTTTGTACATCTATTTGCAAAATGACCGTATTCATGACATACCTTGCATTTGAAGGGGATTTTCTCATAGTCCAGCTGTTTTATGTGCGTCCATTGATCCACTTTTATTTTGATAGCTTTAGGGAGACCTTTTCCTAGATCCACTTCCACGCAGATTCGGGCACATGCATGCATGTTTTATTTAGGTTCACATTTGTCTATGTATTTACCAACTGTGTTTCCTATTTCTTTAACTGAATCATCTCCCCAGTAGTGGAGAGGCAGATGCCACAATATTACCCATACTGGAACAACATTTGGGACGTCCATTTCTGGATCAAAGTTTGGTGTACATCTGTTCAAATACAGTCCCCTTGTATCCATAAAATATGGACCGTTCTTGAATATTAGATCGCGTTCCTCTTTGGTTTTGAAGTGGAAGGTGTAGTAATCTATACCACAGAATCTGATTGAGATCTTTTGAGATATTGCTGCAGCCCAGTTTCTTTCTACCCAGTTTTGCACAGTCTTGGGTGATGGCCACAACCCAGTGAACTGCCCTACTATCCCTCATTCTGCCAGGGAGAGTGTTGCTTTTCTTGGGAGTGTTGGAGGGAGAGATATTTCTAGTATTTCTTCCATTTTTTTTAACAAACTTTGAAACTAACAGTCTGTTCTTTGTTGGACCCATTGTAGAGATGAGGGAAGCAAAAGATTTTTCTATTACTTCTTATTCTTGCTAGTGATCTGTGTGATGATGATATTCCTCTTTCGATGGATCCATATTGCTCAAACCCTAGCAGCAGGATGCCACTGAGGGCCAATATGATTTGGGGCATTATCTGCCTGCCGAGAACTGCAGCTGCGATCTTGCCTTCCTCTTTCTATCGTTCTAACATCAACAACAAGGGCCACTGAGGCACAACGAATGTTGCTTCATTCTGGGAGCTGCAGCAGTAGCTAGGGCTGCATGTTATCCTCAGCTTCTCTCCTCGCCATTTGCAATGGTAATTGTTATGTCTTAATTGCAGGATTCATTTACTAGGCGGAGATCCTCATTATAAATTAATTGTTTTTTTCATGCTTGAACATGCTTCTACAATTAGGTTGAATGTCCTAGGGGTGGATAAATCCAATGGGATATATGAAGGTATCAATGATAGTATGCTTAAAGACTCACCCTTGATGGGTACTTACACTCTTCCTCCACTAATTTGTTATATAAACTATTAAGCTATGTAGGAAATCTCTTCAGTCACTATTGATTCCATGGTTAATTTCCTAACATCCTATCTTAGAAGAGTTCTAAGCCATTGTACTTCATTCCTTTCAAACATCATACTTTGGAGAATACCCATGGATTATGCCAAACCCATTGATGTTTGTGTTAGGGACTGGACATGTAGGTTTGTTTATTCCATTGTTTATGGTTGAGGCTACTTATTAAGGCATTCATATGACCTCTATATTTTATGATTATATTCTTCCACCTCAAGTGCCATATGATTAGTTTTTGCTGCCAACTTGGCTCTTCAACCCTCTCAACCCACAAGATTTTTAATATATGATCATGCCTTCAAATAATACTATCTTGGAGGAAATGAATTGCTCTAAGAGATTATAGAAAGACATGCATAATTTCTCATACTTCTTGAAATATATCAGATGGGGATAGGAGATAAGGGTATCGTGATGGATAGATATTTCAACTAGTAGAAAAATCCCATATACTTCCTTCTTGAAATAGACCAAATGGGGATAGGAGATAAGGGTGTCGTGATGGATAGATATGTCAACTAGTAGAAAAATCCCATGTATACAAACAATGTGCGCGTAGAAGGTGATATGGTGAATATTTTTAAGACCGTACCTATTGATATCTCCATAAAATCCAACATTGCTGAAAATATCATGATTAGAGTATATTTCTCTCATGATGAAGTTTAAACCCATATAACTTTGTTATAGGCCATTTTTTCACAACCGATCAGTGAGCCTCCTAATGGGATCAATCAACATCCTATTCCCCCTTGTCACCATCTTGCACAAAGCCCTAAGCATGTACCTTTCATTTCCCAAAGTTTGAGCCCTAAACTACTTCATCTAAGCCACTTTGAGGACCAGTGCTCCCTGTAAGCCTATTGGGGTGCATTCACCAACAGGTTACTCCACTTTGGACTATGTTGGTCACTAGTAGGTTGTTCCCCTTTTCACTTGAATTGGTTCTATAAATTCGGTAGAATGATCGGGCTTCTGGAAGCTTCCTCTTCTACGAGTTTCCAGAACTTGCTACAACTACTTACCTTGGATAAAACATTCAGATCTTATCCAAACCTACATTGGAGTTTTCACCACTTATCCTTTGATTCTATCCCTCCATCAAAGGTGGATCTCTTACCCTAGATTGATAATTGGATAATAACTCCCAACTTACCATACTTCCCTATATATTCAAAGCCTTCTATGTGGTTGGGGGTTGGTTTTTGGAGAGTAATTCTACCCTTATGTTGTTGTAGTGAGTGGTCATCATTCCATGCATTTAGGGTGATTGGAGGTGCATATTGTGACAAGGAAATGACAAGTCAAAAACTTGGAGGACCTCTTCTACAAGATCAACTACTACTTATGGTTGTAATCTCCTTCCATTTATAGTAATGCAAATAATTCATTGTTTTCCTATATGTGATGTTGTTTCACTTATTTCAATACCATGTTGATCTATTGAATAAAGTACTTAGATGATATTGCATAGATCTCATAGTTTCCTGGCTTGTGTTATTTGACTCTGCAAGTTCTAATTTTGGCAATCATAGCTGGGATTGGAGCTTCCAAGCTGAAGAAGGAGCAAAGCATGCGAAGGATTCCAGGTAGGCCTCACTCCAATATCTATTTACTTTAAGGAAAAACATTGAGTTCATTGTCTCTCTATTGTTCTAGGTTAGGCACTCACCTAGGGGAGATACTTTTGTCTGCAATCGTAAATCCTATATAAAAAATTGGTGACTCCACTAGGGAACGGAGCATTCCTTTGGCGGTATCCTTGTCCATTTTGTTTTTTTACCTCCTTGATAGACCTTTTTTGTATCATCCAACCAAGAACAAACCTAGGAAGTGATTTATTGAACCTTTTTTGCAATTTTTGTGCCCAAAACCTCTTTCCTGGGCCCAACGCACCCCGTGTGCCTTTAACACAGAGTTGCACCCCACCCTGGCCGACTCTACACCAACGTTGGCTCTTATTTTTGCATGAATTTTGCCTTGGTTCTTGAGCTTATCTTCGGTCAGCCTACTTCCAGCTGAAATTCCCTAAGTCTTTAGTGTCTTTTGATCTCTCTAAAGCCTCCATTTGATTTGCATTTGTGTTGTTTTCCTTTGATAAGAAATGGTTTTGATTTTTCTTTGTTCTTATCACCTAGTCATTTGCAAACTGATTTAGTTTGATTTTTGATCGCTCGGATGAATTGTTGTTCTAGTCCTCATTCTGAAAAGTGTGATTGAATCAGTAATTGAACATTTTGCATCTTAGTTTTCTCCATTTTGAAAATTAAGTGTGGTGAAAAGAAAAAATTTGCATTTGCATTAGTATAGGAATAGTTGCATCTGAAAATAAATTTCATCTTGAATCTTGTTTCCTACATATTGTGTGTTGTATCTTGATTGTTTCTTCCCTTCCTTAGCTAGATTTTCATTGAAAAAGAAAAAACTTCTATTTTCTCAAGCTAGATTTTCATCTTAGGATATTCATGTGACATTCGTGGTGAGCCCTAAAACTAAAATAATCAAAGATAAACAATCAAATTTATTGAATCAACCTAAGGTGCATTTGTAAAATTAACGCAAACATTTACAGGTGTAGGCTAGAGGCATGTTCTGGCGTCATTAAACATAGGAGCTGTGTTGTTTGTCAATGTTACATCCTGGGGGTGAAATCTCATTCCATGTATGTGAGTGTATAGGACCGTACTCCATGTACCTTTGGATATATTGGTGGCACTCCATGCACGTAAAGTATATGAGAATGCTCTCATCAAACGGTTACGCATTAGACAACACTACTACGAACTGCACTCCCACATACCGTCGCGTATATTTTGGGAGTCCCCAATAGGTTGTTATCCATCCATAGGTCACCAATTCTACCGCCTTGTATACTATGATACACCAAACACAACATTCATAGAGATTGGTTTTCGTATGTTAAGTCCTTGGTTCGACAAGGTGTATATTGCATTTCACGGTTTCTCTGTAATCCTTTATGCCTAGATTACCCTCTTTTTGATTTATTTCTTTTTATGTTAACCAACCTGGAATAACAAAATCCCCCTCCCCTTCATTTACATAGAATGAAAAATAAGCCTCCACTTCCTGCAGAGGATACTCCTAACCATCGTCTTAGACATAGGAAATTAAAAATTAACAAATCAGAAACATCGAGAACTACTTCTAGCCCTCCACCCTATTGTCACTTTTTCTAGCACCTGTAGCACAAGTGATTTAGGAGATATAGAAAGATTCCTAGGAACAACCTCTAGGTTGATTGTAGACTAGTGCCTATGACATCTTAAAGGGAGAAGGGCATTTAGGATTATCTGATGGATTATGTTGCACTCTAACTGTCACGTAGTTTGGAAAGATAATAAAGGGGCGCTTGGTTCAATAATCTTTCATTAAGGTGAAATCAAGCAGATACATGTATCCAAATACAGGGGGTGAATCAGGATGATCTCTGTTAGACTCCGTCTTGTCAAGTCAAATGTGAGATTGATTCTTCTTCAAAACCCTGTTTTGAAGAATAAATCATTAATATGTAATTTGTCATGATGTTCCAAAGCTCTACAGTTCTTCAAATGACAATGTTTTTGATGTGGATGATGAGGCAATCCCTGCAAAAGTTAGAAATGGATTTACATTCTCTGTAGATGATGAACAAAGACTAGACCATGCATTACTATAGAAAGAAGCCAAATTGGTGGCCATCAAGAGCAAGAGCCCAACAAGGCCACATTTCTAGCTCCACTCAACACTCTGCTTCAAATTCATTTATGTTTTGCTAATATAACAGTTAGAAAAAAAAAACCAAACATGCTGGTGCAGGTTCAGCAGCTGGACAAAATCAGAGTTCTCTGTCTTTATCGTATGAGGCAGCCATAGATGTAATTTCATATAACAACACCAATATAGCCAATCAATTTCTTATCATGTTTGAATATTTGAAGATGATAGAGTTAGAGGATTCTTTATCACAGCTCAAGGTTATCCATGTTGCTTGAACTAAAGGAAAGATTCGAAATATCTCAGGAAAAGTTTCAAACTTTTGGTGGTGTTGGGACCGGTTGAAGGATAATTGAATGGAGGATGTGTCTATGCTTAATTATTTCCGCCTCCCTACTCTAGTAGCATTCAAGATATTTACATCAGAGAAAGTGGAAATGGTTGAAATGACATTTATTGTTAAGGCTGATGTGCAGGGTACTGTTCAAGCTGTAACAGATACATTGAAAAGCCTGAATAGTTCTCAGGTGCTTGTTAATAGTGTTCATACAGGAGTTGGGGCAATCTCTCAAGCTGATGTTGATTTAGCCCAAGCATGTGGGGCTGTCATTGTGGGTTTCAATATACGTTACATGTCAAGTTCTGTAGATGCAATAGCTTGTCAAGCAAAGATAAATATAAGGCTCCACCGTGTAATCTATCATCTACTAGAAGATATAGGAAACTTGATTGTGAGCATGGCACCCGGCATATGTGAAACTCAAATTGCTGGTGATTTAATGTTTTTAAGCTCAAAGGAAGGAGGTTTTGCGAAACTCCATATTGCTAAAGGGAATGGGTTCAGAACGAGAAATAGAGGCCGAGTTCTCTTCGTGTAATACGGAGAAATTGAATGTGTGCTGGCACTGCTCTCTTAGCTAAAAGGAAAATTTCTTTACTGTTACCAAGGGCCATGTTGACTATAATAAATGGAGGGTTTATGGCTTAATAAGGAGCAAGAGTTTCATCTTCGAGGAATGGTTTGTATTTATTGTGGTGGACTGTGCGATTACCATTGTTTGAAGGATGGATTGGAGTTGTGGGAGCCGTATTCCCTTGTTGGTTGAAGCAACTGGCCTCTATTATGTTTTCTGGGTACATTTTGAGGAGATACTAAACCATTGTTTGCACAGAACTGAGCGCTCTTCTTCCTTGATGACCGTGTGAGCTTGTCTTGTCGCAAAAATTCAAATTTCAGAGGACACATTCATTTGGTTGGTTGTACATGTGTATTCTCAAATCGAGTGGATCCATGTGACTTCAATGTAGCTGTAACAAAGGCAGAAAGACAGAGAGATAAGAGGTCGGTTTCCAGAACAGTGTATTAAAGGCTGGGCGTCGTATGGAAGAGAGGGAAAAAACACTGAAAGCGGAAGAGCCGCTGGGATCAACCAACAGGGTTCATTGCACGAGATAGTTCGTCTCAAACAAACTTGAGATGCGGAGAAACCAATGTAGAAAATGGGAAGGATTCTGGTTCTGTCATTTGTTAATGTGATAAAGAGAATAATGCCGAAACAGATCATGATGTATCCTTCTGAACAAAAATCATGTGATCAATATTGATTGTCCAGGTACTTATGTTCCATTTTCCGTATCTTTTTGTCCACCTTCTGCAAACATGTGTATGTCAAAAGGGGTCGAGGACATCTGGAAAGAACAGTCTTTGTCGTTTCTTATTCAACAAACGACGCAAATGCCTGGATGCATAGATTCATGTGTTAGTTTCATCGGTATTGTACCATGCTCAACAGATATGCTCATCATTATTGGATAAGGAAGATTGTAGGGGGGTCTGGATTCCGTGTTGTGGCAATTGAATACTCCGGCATCCAATTCGATATATGCGGTGGATTTACTCCAGATTATCAAAATCTTTTCCTAATTTCGGTAAAATGGCCAACGCATTTCCAGAGTTGGGGCGCAGTTGGCAAAGTGGCGTACAAGATTCGATTGCCTATATCTTCAGTAAATAGGATTGACACATGTGAATGCTACTTCATCAGTTATCAATTAAAGGATGCGCTATTCTATCTTCAGAAGCGCTGATTGTTTTTTTTTAGTTTTATTTATTAAATAATGATAAAACAAATCCCTGACTTTGGGGTCGATTTGTTTTTCCTTAGAAGCATTTTATTTAATGTATTAAAAATAATCATTTGTGAGAGAGGGGAAGAATTATGAGTGCTGAGAGGTGTGTGTAACAGAGCTCCATTGTACAGTTTTCAGACAGAGATTTTTAATGAAATTAAACAACTCTGACTTCTGAGATTCCTGTGGTATGAAAGTTAGCATAAGTTTTTCTTCTGTTTCATATGTAAACTGTTATGTTTCATTTCATTTCATGATCATTTCTAATTGAATAGATGAAGTGTTAAGGTAGAATTCATCATTTGTATGCTATGCCTTTAAGTTTGTTCAATATTTAACGTTTTCTTCTGTTTGACAAGGATTCATCTCCCATGCCCTTGTCAGCTCCTCACCAGTCTTGCCATCCCATTTAATCTCATTTTGATGTTAAATTTCTTGCCTACCTTGCCTCAGTTGATAATCTGTGTTTTTTCTTATATTTCTCTGTTCAAGTTGTTACTTTGCCCATGCAGCCCAGAAAAACCCCGTCATTTTATTAAAAACCCCTTTTTATCAATTTACTAGCCTAAAATCAGTTTCTTTTAAAAGTCATCTTAGTCCCTTTTGGAAAAATTTATGCTGAGATTGACCGAAGAGAGCCTTCTCCTGCCCCATAGGGCTAGCTACGAGGCTAAATGGTTTGATGTTGCCTTGAGGTTTGCCTTTTTCAGCCTGAGGTGAAATTTCAAGCGCTAACATATTGGCGACCATACTGGGGAGAACAAACTTATCGTTTGCTCATTGACGTGTTATTTCATAAGTCTTAGACGGAGTCTGAAGATACGCCAGGTAAGCCTTCGAACACGCTCTTTGTTTTACATCAGTGTTAGTTAGATAAACACTACTTCAGTGAGTCTCTGTGAGCTTGTGAAAGTAGCGCGCTTCATTGGCACTTTTATCCCAGTATAATTGTAAACTTTGAACTTTTGGATGATAAGTTGAGAGTTTTCACAGGCTGAAATCATTCACCTGGCGACTCCTTTTCATGAAGAATCCAGCGATCAGTGCTTCATGGTGACTTCACTACAGAGAGATCAGTAGCTGTGAGATTTTCAAGATGGATCGGATTGCAAGGAAGATATGCTCCCTTGAGCCGAGATCACATCCCTGGTTTCCGAATAAAAATTCCAAAGGTAGATTGGTCAAGGAATCTGCCTATATTTAATGATGATGGTAAGAAGGATGCTGCTCTACATCTTGGTTAGATTTCATTATGCATATTCGCAAGTTGAGGGGTTGATTTTCCTGAAGATTGCTTGATGAGATATTCTTGGCCACTCTGGAAGGTAAAGCCCAATCATGGTATGAAAGTTTGCCGCCTGCTTGTATTTACTGTTTAAAGGATTTTCATGCTATGTTCATTGAAAGATACAAGGACTCTTATCCATCATTAAACTTAGTTCAAGACTGTTGCAAGCATGCTTATAGTTTTATTGAAAGCCTTGAGAAGTTTTACGAAGATGATAATTTTATGGACGTTGAGATCATGGAGGCTCTGTACGAAAATCCATTTCAGCAGCATAAAGAAAACTTAGAGAATACTTGTCCGGATGATCAGGACATTTTGCAGCAGAATCAAGATCAGCAGGTTGAAGATCATATGGCTTAAATTGATGAAAGAGAAGAGCTTGTTTCAGATCTGCCCACAGAAGACAGCATCATGCAACCCATCAAAGAGAGCTCTGTTGTTGAGATCATAGGCAAAGTTTTGGATTCAGATGTTCATGAACAACAAGGTGAGATCTCTGTGCAAGTAAGTGATGAATCTCCTTTCAATAATTCAGTAATAAATGATAGTTTGAGTGCCCTATCATATGAAGATAATTACTGTTTAAGCAGAAGAGAACAAAAGGCATTGTCTCCTTTGTCTGAAGAAGAGATAGATCAGCTCTTGAAAGGTCTTGTTACAGCCCAAGCTACAGCAGATTTGCAATGCACACATAGTCAAGAAAGTGTTGGGAAAACTTCTTCCTCTATTGAAGAAGATGATTGTCTTGTATATCAGCAAACAGGTAATGTTTTCCTTCACAAAGATGATAATCCGGCTGTCATATCTTTTGAAGATGACCTACCATATTGTCAAACTACAGAAGATCAGAGCATACAGAATTACCTTTCAGATTTTTCATATGTTTCATGTGTTGAAATGTTCTTACAAGAAGAAATCTTCTCATGTACTTGTTCAGAATTTTTTGAAGCCCATGAGCATACTTTTACCGAAGCACATGATCAAGGTAGATCAAAATTTGAAGCAAAGGAAACCTTGTTCTTTTAGCAGGAGGTGGCAATGGATAATCCTCATGTTTTTCAAGATCCTCTAGCAAGTTTGTTGCAGCCAACAGTGAAAGTATTTATTGCTGTATTCAGTGAGGAGGGAGATCATGGTCAACTATGTTTTTGGATGCCTAGTGATAGATTTGTATTGTTGACCAGGAGATCTAATCAGGAAAATCAATCAAGAAGGCATCTGCTTGATTGGTTGCATTGGCATTTTGATATAGTTTGATGTATATTGTCTTGTAAGAAAAACAGGTGGTTGTCATCATGATTTCAAATCTTGATGGATTGTTTCCCTTCAAAAAGCTTTGTAAAGTCTTGTTTTATCATTCATGAGTCATTTGTGTTTGGTCTGTTGAGTGAGTTTTGTCAAGTTATTTCAGTTTTCCATCGAGTCAGTTTGAGTCAAGTTTCAATTAAGTTTCAGTCAGTTGTTAAAGTCAATAAAGCTGTCCCGGTTTGGGTCACATATGTAAATAATGACTCCATCGCCCAATGGTTGAAAGCACTGGTCTGCTCTCCCAAAGGTCTGAGGTTCTTGGCACCTCCAAGGAGCTACCATCCCCATTGGAGCCAATGTTAGTTTCAGTCTT
>APFE030910769.1:16545-49984 GCA_000404065.3 Pinus taeda | reverse complement strand
TAAAGCCCAATCATGGTATGAAAGTTTGCCGCCTGCTTGTATTTACTGTTTAAAGGATTTTCATGCCTTGTTCATTGAAAGATATCAAGCATCATATCCATCATTAAATTTGGCTCATGACTGCTGCAAGCATGCTTATAGTTTTATTGAAAGCCTTGAGAAATATTATGAAGATGATAAGTTTATGGATGTTGAGATCATGGAAGCTCTGTATGAGAATCCATTTCAGCAGTACACAAAAATCTTCGAGGATACTTGTCAAGATCAGCAGGCTGAAGATTTCCATATGGCTGAAAATGATGAAAGAGAAGAGCTTGTTTCAAATCTGCCCACAGAAGAAAACCAGATTGCAGAATGTGATAATGTAAGGACATCTACTTCAGAACTACATTCAGATTATGATAACCAAGCATACCTTGTGCTGAATCCTGAAAAGGAGAGTTTTGTGGTTGAGGTCAGAGATAGAGTTTTGGATTCAGATATTCATGAACAGCAAGGTGAGATCTTTGTGCAAGTAAGTGATGAATCTCCTTTCAATAATTCAGTAATAAATGATAGTTTGAGTGCCCTATCATATGAAAATAATTACTATTTAAGCGGAAGAGAACAAAAGGCATTGTCTCCTTTGTCTGAAGAGGAGATAGATCAGCTCTTGAAAGGTCTTGTTACAACCCAAGCTACAACAGATTTGCAATGCACACACAATTAGGAAAGTGTTGGGAAAACTTCTTCCTCTGTTGAAGAAGATGATTGTCTTGTAGATCAGCGAACAGGTAATGTTTTCCTTCACAAAGATGATAATCCGGCTGTCATATCTTTTGAAGATGACCTACCATATTATCAAACTACAGAAGATCAGAGCATATAGGATTACCTTTCAGATTCTTCATATGTTTCATGTGCTGAAATGCTTTTCCAAGAGGAGATCTGCTCATCCATTTGTTTAGAGTTTTTTGAAGCCCATGAGCATACTTTTACCAAAGCACATGATGAAGGCAGATCAGAATTTGAAACAAAGAACACCTTGATCTTTCAGCAGGAGGTGGCAATGTCAAGTCTTCATGTTTTCCAGGATCCAATGGCAGATTTGTTACAGTCAGCAGTGAAAGTAATTATTGTTGGGTTCAGTGATGAAAGAGATCATGGTCAGCTATGGTTTTGGATGCCCAGTTACTAGTATCTATTGTTGATCATGAGATCTGATTGGGAGAATCAATCAAGAAGGCATCTGCTTGATTGGTTGCATTGGCATTTTGATATAGTTTGATGTATATTGTCTTGTAAGAAACACATGTGGTTGTCATCATGATTTCAAATCTTGATGGACTGTTGCCCTTCATAAGCTTTGTAAGTCTTGTTTTAAGTCAAGTCATGAGTCATTTGTGTTTGGTCTATTGAGTGAGTTTTTCAAGTTATTTCAGTTTGCCATCGAGTCGGTTTGAGTCAAGCTTCAGTTAAGTTTCAGTCAGTTTTCAGTCAAGTTTTCATTCAATAAATGAGTCAGAGTCTTGTGTTGTTTGCCAAAATAATGACTCCATTGCCCAATGGGTGGAGGCACTGTCTGCTCTCCCAAATTTCTGCGGTTCTTGGCACCTCCACGAAGTGGCAGCTGCCATCCCAATTGGAGCCGATGTTAGACTCCGTCTTGTCAAGTCAAATGTGAGATTGATTATTCTTCAAAACCCTGTTTTGAAGAAGAAATCATTAATATGTAATCTGTCATGATGTTCCAAAGCTCTACAGTTCTTCAAATGACAGTGTTTTTGATGTGGATGATGAGACAATCCCTACAAAAGTTAGAAATGGATTTACATTCTCCGCAGCTGATGAACAAAGACTAGACCATGCATTAATATATAAAGAAGCCAAATTGGTGGCCAGCAAGAGCAAGAGCCCAACAAGCCCGCATTTCTAGCTCCACTCAACAATCTGCTTCAAATTCATTTATGTTTTGCTAATATAACAGTTAGAAAAAAAAACCAAACATGCTGGTGTAGGTTCAGTAGCTGGACAAAATCAGAGTTCTCTGTCTTTATCGTATGAGGCAGCCATAGATGTAATTTCATCTAACAACACCAATATAGCCAATGAATTTCTTATCATGTTTGAATATTTGAAGATGCTAGAGTTAGAGGATTCTTTATTGCAGCTCAAGGTTATCCATGTTGCTGGAACAAAAGGAAATATTCGAAATATCTCAGGAAAAGTTTCTGGCAAACTTTTGGTGGTGTTGGGACCGGTTGAAGGATAATTGAACGGAGGGTGTGCCTATGCTTAATTATTTCTGCCTCCCTACTTTAGTAGCATTCAAGATATTTACATCAGAGAAAGTGGAAATGGTTGAAATGACATTTATTGTTAAGGCTGATGTGCAGGGTACTGTTCAAGCTGTAACAGATACATTGAAAAGCCTGAATAGTTCTCAGGTGCTTGTTACTATTGTTCATATAGGAGTTGGGGCAATCTCTCAAGCTGATGTTGATTTAGCCCAAGCATGTGGGGCTGTCATTGTGGGTTTCAATATACGTAACATGTCAAGTTCTGTAGATGCAACAGCTTGTCAAGCAAAGATAAATATAAGGCTCCACCGTGTAATCTATCATCTACTAGAAGATATAGGAAACTTGATTGTGAGCATGGCACCCGGCATATGTGAAACTCAAATTGCCGGTGATTAAATGTTTTTAAGCTCAAAGGAAGGAGGTTTTGCGAAACTCCATATTGCTAAAGGGAATGGGTTCAGAACAAGAAATAGAGGCCGAGTTCTCTTGGTGTAATACAGAGAAATTGAATGTGTGCTGGCACTGCTCTCTGAGCTAAAAGTCAAATTTCTTCACTGTTACCAAGGGCCATGTTGACTGTAATAAATGAAGGGTTTATGGCTTAATAAGGAGCAAGAGTTTCATCTTCGAGGAATGGTTTGTATTTATTGTGGTGGACTGTGCGATTACCATTGTTGAAGGATGGATTGGAGTTGTGGGAGCCGTATTCCCTTGTTGGTTGAGGCAACTGGCCTCTATTATGTTTTTTAGGTACATTTTGAGGAGAGACTAAACCATTGTTTGCATAGAACTGAGCGCTCTTCTTCCTTGATGACAGTGTGAGCTTGTCTTGTAGCAAAAATTCAAATTTCAGAGGGCACATTCATTTGGTTGGTTGTACATGTGTATTCTCAAATCGAGTGGATCCATGTGACTTTAATGTAGCTGTAACAAAGGCAGAAAGACAGAGAGATAAGAGGTCCATTTCCAGAATAGTGTATTAAAGGCTGGGTGTCGTATGGAAGAGAGGGACAAAAGACTGAAAGCGGAAGAGCCACTGGGATCAACCAACAGGGTTCATTACACGAGATAAATCGTCTCAAACAAACTTGAGATGCGGAGAAACCAATGTAGAAAATGGGAAGGATTCTAGTTCTGTCATTTGTTAATGTGATAAAGAGAATAATGCCGAAACAGATCATGATGTATCCTTCTGAACAAAAATCATGTGATCAATATTGATTGTCCAGGTACTTATGTTTCGTTTGCCGTATCTTTTTGTCCACCTTCTGCAAACATGTGTATGTCAAAAGGGGTCGGGGACATCTGGAAAGAGCAGTATTTGCCGTTTCTTATTCAACAAATGACGCAAATGCCTGGACGCATAGATTCATGTGTTAGTTTCATCGGTACTGTACCATGCTCAACAGATATGCTCATCATTATTGGATAAGGAAGATTGTAGGGGGGTCTGGATTCTGTGTTGTGGCAATTGAATACTCCGGCATCCAATCCGATATATGCGGTGGATTTACTCCAGATTATCAAAATCTTTTCCTAATTTCGGTAAAATGGCCAACGCATTTGCAAATTTGGGGTGCAGTTTGCAAAGTGGCATACAAGATTCGATTGCCTATATCTTCAGTAAATGGATTGACACCTGTGAATGCTACTTCATTAGTTATCAAGTAAAGGATGTGCTATTCTATCTTCAGAAGCGCTGATTGTTTTTTTTTAGTTTTATTTATTAAATAATGATAAAACAAATCCCTGACTTTGGGGTCGATTTGTTTTTCCTTAGCAGCATTTTATTTAATGTATTAAAAATAATCATTTGTGAGAGAGGGGAAGAATTCTGAGTGCTGAGAGGTGTGTGTAACAGAGCTTCATTGTACAGTTTTTAGACAGAGATTTTTAATGAAATTACACAGCTCCGACTTCTGAGATTCCTGTGGTATGGAAGTTAGCATAAGTTTTTCTTCTGTTTCATATGTAAACTGTTATGTTTCATTTCACTTCATGATCATTTCTAATTGAACAGATGAAGTGTTAAGGTAGAATTCATCATTTGTATGCTCTTCCTTTAAGTTTGTTCAATATTTAACGTTTTCTTCTGTTTGACAAGGATTCATCTCCTATGCCCTTGTCAGCTCCTCACCAGTCTTGCCATCCCATTTAATCTCAATTTGATGTTAAATTTCTTGCCTACCTTGCCTCAGTTGATAATCTATGTTTTTTATTATATTTCTCTGTTCAAGCTGTTACTTTGCCCATGCAGCCCAGAAAAACCCCGTCATTTTATTAAAAACCCCCTTTTATCAATTTACTAGCCTAAAATCAGTTTCTTTTAAAAGTCATCTTAGTCCCTTTTGGAAAACTTTATGCTGAGATTGACCGGAGAGAGCCTTCTCCTGCCCCGTAGGGCTAGCTACGAGGCTAAATGGTTTGATGTTGCCTTAAGGTTTGCCTTTTTCAGCCTGAGGTTAAATTTCAAGCACTAACAATCTCAATGAGGAATGTCTTGTTTTGGTTGCCGACACACAACAATGAGCAGCTTAATATTGAAGTTGTAGTAAAGTTGAAGAGGAGGAGAGAAAGAAAGGAAATAGATGCATAGGGTTGTAAACAAGATAAAATCCTAAGCGACAATGTTTCGACAGAAGTATGGAATGCAGAAGAGATGGAATGATAGGAATTGTGGAGTGCAGATTAAGGTTTCATGTTCTATGGCTCATGGATACGCTTATCACTACTCAGGATATGTAATTTTTTTCTCTTAAGGGTACATAAGTAAATATTTAAATAATATAAGTATTGTGTTAGGGTCCAACCCTAACCCCCTTATTTATGTAAAGGGTCGAGTCATAGTTATAGTTAGTTAAAGTGTCAATAAAGCCCATATTAATAATTGTAAGTGGTTGACCCGCATTTAAAGAAGGGACCACAGTTAGTTGCAAATGGGCCATGGTATTAGATAGATGGTATTAATAAGAACCATGGTACTGACCCATGGTCTTGCATGTATGAATCCTATATAAAATATAGAGAATCCCTTTGAGGAGCGTCGTGTCTTATTTTGTAATTGAGCCCAACTCTATTGGAGGTTGCCCCCTCAAAGAGGTAAGTGAACATTGCTTTCCTTTCTCAATAATAAAATACATGTTGTTATTTATTATTGTTCTATGTTCTGGCTATATTTCTTCACATACTTGGTATTCTGGTATCTTCTCGTAGGTCAAGAGCATAACAAGTGGTATCAGAGCACTTTCCAGGGCCGGTGGAATCTCCATTTTTAGCAACAAAAAAAAATTGGTTAGAGACGTGTTTCGGAGTCTTTAAACCATGGGATCTGTCGTTGAGCGCATAAACCTATGGATTTGGGGAGGCATGCACGCAGGAAATACAAGAGGTGGTCATGCTTGTCGGACTCCCTTGTAACCCTTGTGGGTAACCCTTCGAGTAGTAGCACATTAGACAAAACCGTGCACGAACTGTCTTCCAAATACCCTCTGGGTATATCAGAAGCCCCTAGGCTCTCTTGAAACCTCGCCATAGATAAACTGTCGGTCATCTTTCTACTACAGTACACCGAGAACAACACTCGGGGAGATTACTCGTGTGTACAATAGGGTAGTCAGGTTGTACGACTAAGGGTACGATTGATCCTCCTTGGTTAGTGCCCTGAAAGATTGGGCCGAGTACTACCGTCGGACCCTTATGTACATTGTGATTTGTAGCACCTGACACTCCTTGAGACCATAGTACTCTTGTCTCTCTCTAGATCACACATCATCTTTGCTAGATCAGATCTAGCAAGTTGGGTTCTGTCGCAGCCGCAATAATTAGTTCCGCAATTCAAATCTCTCAGATCTGCCATTCAGATCTATCAGATCCGCTAATCAAATCTATCAAATCTGCCATTCGGATCTAGTAGTTTGGGTTTGCTATCAGTCGCAATAATCAGATCCACCATTTAGATCTAGCAGCAGGGGTTTGTTCACTGCCACATTCCTACTCATACTCTACAGTTGAGGGTTTCGCCGACAGACTATTTGTGTGGCTTCTATACCTAGGCGTGATTCTCGCAGGACATTGGGCATAATTAACTTTTCTGGGAATCGGCTACTGAAGTATTCTTAAGCGAGGAGTAAAAAAAAAAAAAAGGTCTGAGACCCTCCCAAGACACTTATAGGAGACTTAGCCCATAAGAATTATGTCGATGGGCTAATCAAGGTGGTACCATTCACTTGTCAACGTCAAAATTTTGGGTGATCCAAATTTCTTTTTCACAATAACGACAAGTGCACTGGATCATTGCATGGTACAAATCATATCTCAAGCTATGGCCAATGAGAAGATCGACACCCTTGAAAAAACGTTAGAGGCATTAACAAAGTAGATCCAAACCTTAACTGACATAATAACAAAGGGCAAGTCAGGGGCACAATCAGAGGCATATGATTTTAATGAAAACCTTGAGGGTGGGTCTAGCCATTCTCTTCACTTCTATGGAAACCACCAACTCTCCCAGCTTTGATCACCCAGGTTGGACATGTATAAATTTGATGGCTCTCATCCGGCCATGTGGCTAGCACAAATGGAGCAATATTTTACATTGAATCACATCAGAGATGATGCGACTAAGCTAAGTGCAGGAAGCCTGTACTTGGACCAAGAAAGATGGCAATGGTGGCAGTGGCATCAACGCTACTATGCAATGCCACTGACTTGGCAGATATTCTCAAAAGCCCTTTCTGATCACTTTGACTATGAATCTAACTTTTTGGGTCATCTTACTAAGCTCCGACAGACAGGCACAGTGCAAGAATATATTAAAGCGTTTGAAGCATTAGCCTTCCGCACAGGAGGTCTAGCAGATGAATACTACTTGGAATGTTTTATCAGTGGTCTCAAAGACGCCATACAAGCCCATGTCTAACTACAACACCCAGTCTCATGGATAGCATCTTGCAAGATAGATCGTGAAGTAGAACATGCGTTAGCGGCCCAGTCGACTCATCAAAATTTCATAGCCAAGGGATGCCCCACCCAGGATCTGAGCACTACCCAAAGACTTAAGGTTCAAAAGGTGTCACCAGCGGAAATGGCAGAAAGAAGAAAGCAAGGATTTTGTTATTACTGTGATGAGAAATACTCCCTGGGGCATAAATGCAAGGAACCCAAATTCTTTCAAATTGATGCTATTGATCACAGTTCATCTAAGGAAGCCCCACCATTTAAGGGACCAGAGGAGGAAGATGAGGACAACCAACCAGACAATGAGCTCCCAGCTACACCTGAAGAACCAGTTATCTCACTTCATGCTTTGGCAGGAATTTCTTTTCCCAAAACTCTCAAAATAAGAGTTTTTATTAAGCATCACCCTATAATAGTCTTGATTGATAGTGGCAGTACGCATAACTTTATCCATAAATGAGTCGCTGAAGCAGTGCATTGTTTTGTCATATCAGTCTCTAATTACAGGTCCATATTGTTGATGGGGGGAAAATGAAATGTGAAGGCCATTGTGAAAATTTCAAACTTCAAATGGGGGATTATTACCTAAAGACCCACATGTTTGCCATCAACATGGGTGGGTGTGACATTGTCTTGGGTGTTGAATGGCTCCGCACACTTGGCCCAATCACAATGGATTTCCAGGAGTTATATATGAGCTTCAAGCTGAATAACCACACACATACCCTCCGCGGACTCCAGGCAGGTGCTCCTTCTATCATCATCTCGCATAGGATGGAAAAATTGTTAAAAAAGGGCCACCATGGAGTTATAGCCCAATTTAATGCCATCCAAGCCTTCGAACCCACTTCTCTTCATATTCATCCTGAGATGCAATAGGTCTTAAACAACCATCTACAGGTCTTTGACAAGCCTCATGAGCTTTCACCCTTGAGAGGGGAACATGATCATGGCATTACTTTGGTCCTAGGGGCACAGCCACCAAATGTGCACCCATATTGATATCATTTCACCCAAAAGAATGAAATTTAAAAAATCATCAAGGAACTCCTAGAAGATGGTGTCATTTGTCCTAACATTAGTCCTTATTCATCGCATGTGGTCATGGTGCTCAAGAAAGATGGGGAATGGCGTATGTGTCCAGACTTTAGGGCCCTCAAAAATTTGATGGTCAAAGATAAATTTCCCATCCCAGTTGTTGTTGATTTTTTGGATGAACTAAATGGGGCTCAATTCTTTACTAAGCTCGACCTTTGCTCGAGCTATCACCAAATTCGCATGAAAGAAGTAGACATTCCAAAGACTGCTTTTCGAACTCATGAAGGCCATTATGAATTCCTGGTCATGCCATTTGGTCTCTGTAATGCCCCATCCACTTTTCAGAGCCTCATGAATCACCTGCTCAAACCATATCTCAAAAAATTTATCCTTGTTTTCTTTGATGACATCCTCATCTACAACCTCACCTGGGAAAAACATCTTCAACATGTAGATCTGCTCTTGCAACTGCTCCGGAAGCATAAATTATTTGTCAAATTGTCCAAGTGCTCTTTTGGCATGGAATAAGTTGAGTATTTGGGCCACATTGTGGGGCGTAAAGGTGTCAGGGTGGATCCCAAAAAGATCCAGGCAATGCAAGATTGGCCTCAACCAAATACCTTGAAGAGCTTGAGAGGATTTTTGGGTCTCACCGGTTACTATTACAAATTTGTCTATAATTATGGTCACATTGTTAGAACCCTCACTCACCTTCTCAAGAAAAATTCATTCCTCCGGAATGATGAAGCGCAACAGGCATTTCTAGCTCTCAGTCATGCCATGTGTTCCAATCTCGTATTGGCACTACCCGACTTCACCAAATCTTTTGCGATTGAATGTGATGCTTCAGGTATGAGTATTGGGGTTGTCTTAATGCAGGAAGGTCGACCCTTGGCCTTCACTAGCCAACAACAAAGTGGGACAAATCTAGGACAATCTACCTATGAGAAGGAGATGATGGTCATCTTACATGCAGTGGATATTTGGCGACCATACATATTGGGGTAGCATTTCCAAATGCACACAAACCATCAAAGCCTTAAATATCTTTTGGAGCAACACCTATCCTTGCCACAACAAAATGAATGGTTAGTGAAAATCTTGGGATATGATTATGAGATAATTTACAAGAAAGGGCGAGAAAATGTCGTAGCGGATGCTTTATCACACCAATTTGAGGAGGAAAACACCCTGCTAGCAATCTCTCTTCCCATTCTAGACTGGATTGAAGAGGCTCACAAGGAATGGTTTTCACATCCTTTGCTCTCCCAACTCATTAATAAATTGCAAGCGGATCCAAATTCCACACCGGGCTACTCTTGGCAGGATGAGATTCTTCGCTACAAGGACAAAGTAGTTATATCACCAACATCCACCCTCAAAAGTCACATTTTGGCAGAGTTGCACTCATCTCCCACTGCAGGCCATTCAGGCTTTTAGAAGACTTATGCTCGCACTCGACGTTAATTTTTTTGGACAAGCATGAAAAAGGGCATTCTTACTTTTGTAGCTGAGTGTGATGTGTGTCAATGCCACAAAGGAGAAATAGTCAAATCCCCAGGCACATTACAACCATTGTCCATCCTTACCTCAATCTAGATGGAGGTTTATATGTATTTCATTACGGGTCTTCCGAAGTCAGGCAACAAGTTAGTCATCATGGTGGTTGTGGACAGACTTTCTAAGTATGCTCATTTTTGCACCCTACCCCACTCTTTTACACCAGCTTTGGTGGCTCAATATTTCATGGACCAGATCTTCAAATTGCATGGGATGCCCACTTCCATTGTGTCTCATCGTGACCCGATCTTCACCAGTAACTTTTGGCAGGAACTCTTCAGGCTACAAGGTACCCAACTACAACTTAGTACTTCCTATCATCCCCAAACTGATGGCCAAACTGAAGAAATCAACAAATTTCTGGAGAACTACCTCAGGTGTTTCACTTCAGAAAATCAACATCTATGGGTACAGTGGTTACCTCTAGCCAAATGGTGGTATAATACTAACTATCATGCAACCACCAAAATGACTCCATATGAAGTAGTTTATGGTCAACTCCCTCCTTCACCTACTTCTTATATCTAGGGATGCTCGAAGGTACAAGTGGTGGATCAAGTCCTATAGAACCATGCAACCATGTTGGCTCACCTCAAAGAGAATCTCCATCAAGCTCAAAATTGCATGAAGCAACAGGCATACCAACATCGTTCAGAGTGCAAATTTCAAGAAGGGGATTAGGTATTCTTGAGGCTACAACCATATAAGCAAACATCACTCAAAGAGAAGGATTGTCAGAAATTATCTCCAAAATTCTACGGACCGTATCAAATACTTCAGTGCATCGGAGAAGTAGCCTACAAGCTAGCCTTGCTACCCACTGCAAAAATCCATCATGTCTTCCATGTCTCATGCATCAAGAAAGTGGTTGGGAACCATTGCAGAATTCAAACCAGTCTACCGGAATTGGATGAAGAAGGTTCAATCTGGCTCCAACCTGAACAGGTTCTTGACGCGTGAGAACAACACCTGTGCGGCCGCATGATCAAGGAAGTCCTCATCAAGTGGAAAGACACCTCTCCAAAAGATGCAACCTAGGAACCAGCCACTATTCTTCAGCAGTTTCTACAGCTTTAGCCTTGAGGACAAGGTTATTTTTATGGGGGAGGACATGTTAGGGTCCAACCCTAACCCCCTTATTTATGTGATAGGGTCCATTCATAGTTATAGTTAGTTAAAGAGTCAATAAAGCCGATATTAATAATTGTAAGTGGTTGACCTGCATTTAAAGAAGGGACCACAGTTAGTTGCAAATGGGCCATGGTATTAGATAGATGATATCAATAAGAACCATGGTATTGACCCATGGTATTGCATGTATGAATCCTATATAAAGGATAAAGGCTCCCCTTGAGGAGCGTCATGTCTTATTTTGTAATTGAGCCCAGCTCTATTGGAGGTTGCCCCCTTGAAGAGGCAAGAGAACATTGCTTTCCTTTCTGAATAATAAAATACATGCTATTATTTCTTATTGTTCTGTGTCCTAGGTATATTTCTTCACATACTTGGTATTCTAGTACCTTCTCACAGGTCAAGATCATAACATATTGTTACTACTTAGCAGCATACATATAACCATGAGAGAATGAGACGAGCAACTTCATTACACAATTTCAGTAGAAGAGAAACATACATGAAATGATATTTACATAGGGGAAAACATATTGCTTACAACCATGATTGGAATCAACAAATAGTTTCATTAATCCTCAAAATGAGTCCAATATACCAATCCATTACCTTTAGCCATACATTGCTTGAGTCCCTCATGAAAATGCAATTAAAACCAAAGTGGAATCACAGAATTTGACCACTACGGGTGTAGAATTTGGGAACCTCTATTAAGTCTTCCTTCCCTCTATTTATAAGGAGAGGGGAAGCTTTGGAAAAAAATTACAAAATATCACAGCCTGATCTCCATCTGTATGATAAACTAGCCATCTCGGCATGCGAAGGCTGTTGCCTAAAATGATTTGTTTCAGATTTGATTCCGTTCTTGAAAATATAGAAATTACAAAAAAAACATAAATAAGGAAAATTGAAATATGGTGCGGAAAATATCTCTCTACCACCTTGTGATTACCTCTGCTCAGCCACGTCTCTGCCTCAATGTGCCTTCTCTATTGCTCAGCCAGTTCCCATCACTTTCACTTTAACTGCCTGACTTCCCCCACTCTATGGAGATGGAAGAGATTAGTTGTGGTTGCATGTCACAGATCGGACGTGGATATCAACTTGGAAGTCCTTTGTCATATGGCTGAGTGGAGCCCCATGCCTTCATTCAATGGCTCAGCTGCCAACCCATTACACCTTTAAAGCTTTGTATTACATTATCGATACTTTACTACATCGATACCTTCCCTCTTATAGATGTTGCAAAACAGCAGTTGACGGTGGTTCTATGCCCGTTCTACCTTAGCCCCGGGGGCTTAGGTGAAACTATATGATAGGATCCGGGGGCAAGGGCTGATTCTTTGGAATACAACATTATAATTGCTCCCAAAGTATAATGCATGCAACCAAAATACACATACGCCTGGGCCCATGATATTGGGATATCACAGTCGACGATTTTATAACAATGCATTTGGTGGTCATCCTCTAGAATTTGTGATTTCCAAACTTTGATCACCTTTTGTTGCTTAGCTCTTGGTTATTTTACAATTCCTACGACCATAGGCTAGCCACCCAATCAAAGGTTCACAATCGACAATTTCCTTTTGAGGCACAACACACTAAAATCGTTGATCTTCGATCTCCAATGTGTGACGTCATTACTACCATGCGACACTTCTTGAGTGGTGACACGTGTCACATAGATACATCCCCATAGGATCCTGAAAATGCCATATCAGCATGCCACATGTCCACCCTACTGCCACGTCAAGGCGATGTCACCCACCACATGGCCCTATAGGAACCAATAGTATTATGCCACGTGGCCTCCCTAGAGGAGAGAGATAAAGGCTTGCTTGCCCTTAGTTTTTCATTGATTTCCTTTGTTAAATATTTCAAGAATTTTTCGATGCTTTAACACTAGAGGCTCAAATCCCAGAAATTTTAATCACAATCAGAACTTTGAATGAGTTTCATCTGTTTTATCGTCAATTGCAATGTGTCGATCTCATATTTGCTCCAACACCTTGGACCTCTAATATGCAGGATCTCCAATGTGTGACCCCGCCAATACTGCAGGACCTCTAATCGTCAATATATATTGTGCCTTAGGCCTCCAATTGTCGATATCAACATACAATGATCATTTGTTTTTCTCTCACCTCCTCTGCTGCTCCTTCAGAAAACTCCGATTTGTGAGATCCGAGATTATACTTAAGCATTTTCTTTTGATTTTTGGTTTTCAAGGATGACTTTCAATCTGCTCTAACTTTTGATTCTGGAGTCCATTTTGGGAGTTCCATATATTGTTGGAAATATTATTCTAGGCACTATCTAATGAATAGAGTCCAAATTAGCTTTGGGAACTTATGTGGGTTGGAAGATGACTGTGAACTCTCCTGTTCTTTTGTACTTTGGTCAGCTGAAAACAAATTTTGCAGTGAGTGACAACATTGGCTCCAACTAGGGACAGTGCCTTACTAGAAAAGTGCTAAGAAACTGCAGACCAATATCCTTCACCATTAGACATGGAGTCAAAAATTATAATGCACTTATACAATTAGAAAATATCCATGCAACTTTATTTGTCGAGAGTCCTTTCCTCATCCAACTAAAATGCATAAAAGTAAATTCTAAAAACTGGAAAATAAATACTCAACTAATGAGATTATTTATATATAGCTCCTACTTATGTATTGGGCATAAATTCATGTAAGTGATTTCAACCCTCCAATGGTACCAGGTCATAATTTGGGTGCTAGACCTAATGCCTCCATGCTGCTCAAATTTAAAATTCAAAACAAGCACGCACCATGAAAAATCTTCAAACAAAAAACCCGATAGATGCTCTAGAAACAACCTCTAATGTTGGTTAAAGAATGTAGTCATGTAATCAGCTATAGGGTCATAGAGCTGATAATAAAAATTTGCAGTTGCCTTATTTTCATGAAAAATATTATTGACCAATATCTTCTTGGTCAAGGCAGCCACAAATATTGTTTAGCTCCTCAGCTTTATATTTTTCAAGAAAAGCTTGTTGTTGATACTTTGCAACCCATTTGTTGACATGCCAACCCTCTTGGAAATTTGCAATAGAATCTACATTTTCTAAACTATAATAATCATATATTGGAGAAGGAGAATCTACTTAGAATTCCTGGCAGGAACCTTTCTACAACAGGGAGTCACAAACACCACTTGGTCCTTCAACTTTGGGTTCTTCTTGAAAATTTTGTTGCTAGGAGCTTTCTCCCCTCTTGCTAGTAAAAATGTCATTTTGAACCTCTGTGACCATCTTGTCCTCCTCTGAATAATATGAATCATAAATCAGAGGAGGTTCTTGAACTTGTTCTCTAGGTGAAGGATGTGCATCATAAACTGGAGCCTCTTTACTAACCTTCTGGTGGGCCTCCTCTTCTTGTGCATCTTCCCACAAATGAGACTGTTGTGATTATGCATCACTTAACTCTCCATCAGAGTCATGTGCATCTTAAGAAGGAGAATCATCAGCTTCGACAAAATAAGATTTCTAAGGGTTTATTGGTAACTCGACATTGTCTCCTTCCTTTCTTTCTTGATCACTGAGTGATGCTTCATGAGGTTGATATGTGTCTTCTTGGGGTGGATCCCCACAAACATCTTCAGTAGGATCATTAACCTCATAAATATTTTCATCATTGAAATATGCACAACAATTTTCAAATATAGAATTTGGTGGATATAATATTTTGCAGTAATGATTGAATTCTACATGAAAGCTCTTTAAGGAAGATATGTTACCATGAGGTATTGTTCTATACCAAACTCTAGCATCTTGGTCTAAAGAGTACAAGAACAATTTCATTTGTACATATTCAAGAACAATACCTTGTTGTTCCATGCATTCATGAAAGTCCTTGAGGTGATGGTCTGCCTTCTATTTGTGTTTCCACTTAATCTAGACAAATAAATATTCCATTCATGAAATGAAGGGACATGTTTGGGATAACCAACAATAGAAGAAAAATCCAGTGGGGCAAATTTGTTGGCCAAGAATACAGGGATGGCCATTTTGAAAACCTCTCTAGGTGAGTAAACTCAAGTTCAAATGCAAGGGAATTTTTATGTTGTTTAGCATCATAGTGAGTATGAGGTTGCTTGAAATCTAGGATGATCAAATAGAGATATAGATAGGGGATTCGTGAGCATGTTTACCATAAAATTGAAACAATGGAGTTGCCAAGGTAAGATACATTCAACCCACACTTCCCTTGCTCACCTAACAGAGGGAATGCAAAGATTTGTCATACCCAGGGAATATTATTTCATATTTGCCCCCAATAATGGCGCCAGAAAGATGTTGTCACTTTTTCTAGCACCTATAGCACAAGTGCTTCAGGAGATATAAAAATATTCCTAGAGACAACCTCTAGGTTGATTATAGACCAGTGCCTAGGACATGTTAAAGAGAGAAGTGCATTTAGGATTATCTGAGGGATTATGCTGACTCCAATCATCACGTGGTTTGGAAAGATAATAAAAGGGGGCTTGATTCAATAGTCTTTCATCAAGGTGAACTCAAGCAGATACATGGATCCAAATATAGGGGATGAATCGGGCCAATCTCAATGAGGAATGTCTTGTTCTAATGACCAACACACAAAAATGAGTAGCTTAATATTAAATTTGTAGTAAAGGTGAATAGGAGGAGAGAAAGGAAGGAAATAGATGTATAGGGCTATAAAGAAGATAAAATCCTAAGCAACAATGTTTCGACAGAAGGATGGAAGGCAGAAGAGATGGAATGACAGGAATTGTGGAGTGCAAATTAAGGTTTCATTTTCTATAGCTCATGGATACACTTATCACTAATAAGCATATGTAAATATCTACTCTTAAAGGTACATAAGTAAATCTTTAAATAACATAGGTACTGTTACTACTTAGCAGCATAGATATAACCATGAGAGAATGAGACTGACAACTTCATTACACAATTTCAGTAGAAGAGAAACATACATGAAATGAGATTTATAGAGGGGAAAACATACTACTTACAACAATGATTGGAATCACCAAAGAGTTTAATTAATCCTCAAAATGAGTCCAATATTCCAGTCCATTACATTTAGCCATACATCGTTGAAGTCCCTAATGAACAGGAAATTAGAACCAAAGTGGAATCACAGAACTTGGACTACTATGGGTGCATAATTCTGGAACCTCTATTAAGTCTTTCTTCCCTCTATTTATAAGGAGAGGGGAAGCTTTGGAAAACAATTACAAAATATCACAACCTAAGTTCCAGTTGTTTGATAGAATAGTCGTCTCAGTGTGCAAAAGTTGGTTCCAAAAATGATTTGATTTTGATTTTATTCTGTTCTTGAAAATATAGAAATTACAAAATAAACATAAATAAGGAAAATTGAAAGATGGTGGGGAAAATATCTCTCTGCCACCCTGTGATTTCCTCTGCTTAGGCCACGTCTCTACCTCAATGCACCTCCCCTGCTGCTCGGCCAATACCTGTCACTTTCACATTAACTGCCTGACTTCCCCCACTTTATGGAGTTGGAAGCGATTAACTATGGTTGCATGCCATAGAGCAGAAGTGGAGATCAACCTGGAAATCCTTCGTCATATGACTAAGTGGAGCCCCATGCCGTCAATCAATGCCTCAGCTTTTGACCCATTATGCCTTTAAATCTCGATATTCCATTATCGAGACTTTGCCGCATCGGGACCTTCCCCCTTAGAGACATTACAAAATAGAGGTTGATGGTTGTTCTAGGCCCCTCCTTCCTTAGCCCTAGGGGCTTACGTGAAAATACATGATAGGAGTCAAGGGCAGGGGTCAATTATTTGGAATTCAACATTATAATTGGTCCCAAAGTATAATACATGGGACCACAATACACATATTCTTGGGCCCAAAATATTAGGATATCGCAATCAACGATTTTATAACAATGCATTTGGTGGCCACCCTCTAGAATTTATGATTGCCAAACGTCGATCACCTTTTGTTGCTCAACTCTTGATTTTTCTGCAATTGATGTGACCATAGGCTAGCCCCCTAATCGGAGGTTCGCAATCAACCATTTCCTTTTAAGTCACACTACGTTGCAACTGACGATCTTCGATCTTTGATACATGATGTCATTACTACTACATGACGCTTCCTGAGTGGTGACAGGTGTCACCTAGATATGTCCCCATAAGACCCTAAACATGCCAAATTAGAATGCTACGTGTCCACCATATTTCCACGTCAAGGTGATGTTAGCCACCACCATGCCCTATCAGAACCAATATTATTCTACCATATGGCCCCCCTAGAGGAGAGAGAAAAAGACCTGCCTACCCTTAGTTTTTCGTAGATTTCCTTTGTTAAATATTTCAAGGCTTTCCCAATGCTTTAACACTAGAGGCTCAAATTCCGACAATTTTAATTGTAATAAAAACTTTGAAAGGGTTTCATTTGTTTTATCGTGGATTGCAATGTGTCGATATCCTATTGCTCCAATGCCTTCAACCTCTGATATGAAGGATCGCTAATGTGTGACCACACCAATATTGCAGGACCTTTGATCGCCGATATATACTATTCCTTGGACCTACGATCTTTGATTGCCTATATCAGTGTTCTTTAATCTTTGGTTTGCTCTGAACTCCTCTTTTGGTGCTTCAGAAAACTCTGATTTGCGGGATTTGGGATTATACTTAAGCAATTTCTTTTGATTTCTGGTTTTCAAGGGTGAATTTCAATCAGCTCTAACTTTTGATTTTGGAGTCCATTTCGGAGTTCCATATACTTTTGGAAAGCTTATTTTGAGAACTATCCAATGAATAGAGTATGATTTAGCTTTGGTCACTTCTATGGGTTGGAAGATGACTGCAAACTCTCATATTCCTTTGTACTTTGTTTAGTTGAAAATGAATTTTGCAGTGAGTGACAACACATCCGATATTGATTAGCCAAAATCATCTGTCCCTTTGAGTTCTGAACCCAGAATTACATCTATTCCTATTGGTGACATTAACACAATTGAAACAAAATTTCATCAAACTTTGTTACCTGAGGTCACTAAATCTGATCTCCCTGAGTCAAAAACTTTGTTTCCTGAGGTTATTGAATCTGAGGAGCCTCAACTATCTTTACCTTAGTCTTTGGGACCTTCCTTCTCTCTTCCTTTGTCTTAGACAGAACTAATATATCTTGGGCCTGACGATGAACCTCTTCCATACGAATTTCTAATTATTGAAGAGACCCTTCAAGAAGAGCGTCGTCCTTCTACTCATGTTCATTGGGAAGGACTTCATTTCTATCAAACAAAGCCTCTTCTGCCTCCTCAACCTTAGACACAATCTATGTTACCTGATTCTTTGGGCTTACTGGCGAATTTCTCGCGAAAATATTCATTTGGATTGTTAAATGTGACTGGAACTGATTCAAACTCCCATCCCATGTCAACCACTATGGTTGAGAAACCAAACTTCACATCTTCATCCATATTTGTAACATCACCATAAGCTCATTTATATGGTGGCCTATTCGTCCCACCTAGCTATCAGTCGTTATCTGGTACCTTTTCCGATGCGGCTTCCAGTCCTTGGACCTCTCCCATGGCATCCAATTTGGGAATAATTTCTGGTACCTCTCTTATGAAAGTCACACAGTCTGCTAATCTTCCTCCATCTACACCTACAATAGAGTAGCAGGTTGGCCCTTATGTTAGTGAGCAAAGATACCCTCAATAGCCCAACCCTATTTATGTTGGGTACCCTCTTTATGTTGCCTCCATCATCCCCTCCTCCCATGGAAGGGGGACTACCTATTGTTGGTACACCTCAATATGGTAATCTACCTATTTATAGTCCTCCTCATCCTGGAATGGCTTCTAGTGTTTGGAAACCTACTTTACCCGTACAACTTGGTTCATATTTGGATCTACCATTGAATTCTCAAATTGTACCATCTTCATCGCAAATTTATACCTATCCTTCAGCACCTCAACAAGCTCAAATACATGTGAGCCAACCTTTATATCCCATTCTAACAGTATCTTGTTCTCCCCAGATCTCGATTCGTCAACCTGTATAAGGTCCCTCACCTTCTCAACCACTTGCACAAGGTACTCCTCAAGTTTCGGTAGGCCAAATTATTCAAAATTTGACACAGTCCCAATCAAACCCATACCAAGGGCAATGCAAACCTTGATCAGGCAACAGTATGGACCACATCAAGTGCCTTTTCAAGGCCAACAAATCCAAACCCAACCATTCCAACAACTTTATCGCCATCCTAGGACTGGACAACAAACCCACTTTTATGTTAGCTATCATACCCATCTATATTTTAGTAAACAAGTTCCTTATTATCATAACCCCCCTTATTCAGGAATGCAAGTGCATGTTTCCCAGGCTATCCCTTCATATCCAGGTCATTCACCTCTAAACTTTAATAGGTAGTTTCCTTTTGTGGCTACTCTTGAATTACCAAATTTAACTCGGCTTACTAATGACCCCATTGCTCATTTGCCATGGTGGTCAATTATTACCACTAAGTTGCCTTCTAATATCCCAAAGTTCAAAGGGAATACTAGAGAAGACCCATCGACACATGTCATGACGTATCATTTATGGTGTTCATCCAATTCACTTAATGATGATTCCATTCGACTATGTCTTTTCCCACAAAAGCTTACAAGTACCGCAGCTAAATGGTATATTGAATTACCTAGATATTCATTTCACAACTTCAACACTTTAGCCACTACCTTCCTGACACATTTTCGGTTTCCCATCAGATACAAAATTGGAACGGAACTATTGACTAACTTCAAACAATCAAACTCTACTCACATTTTGGATCACATTCATGAGTGGAGACATCGTCAGTTGGTCAAGACTTATGTTCCCAATCAGTTGTTAGCGAAATGGTTTGTCAAGTCTTTGTTAGCTCCCATAACACAAGATGTGGCCAAAGGTGGAGTTGTGACCGAAGAGAAAGTTATTGCTCGTGCTCAATATTTAGATCTATTCTATACCCAATCGGGCACACTTTATGATAAGATACCAAACGCTCTGAGACCCTTGAATATTGTTCCTCCTCCGACTGGTAAAGAATCTCATGATGTTGATGGTAATATAGGTTTTTCTAGTTCGTAGTCAGTGAGTAAACCATCTGGTATTGCTCTTACCACTCCTACACAAAACCCTCCATCTCATCCTCCTGCAACTTTTGTTTTCAAGATAAATGTCATCTCATTTGATAAAGACAAGTCTTAACAACATAAAGGTAAGAAAAAGAAAGATTCCTCACCGTAGGATAAACAAACAAATTCATCTTCCAATGAGAAATGAAAGCCTCGATACCCATGTTTGATTTGTAACAAGGATCACTTTACACATGATTATCTGCACTGCGCTGAAGTGAATATGTTACTTAAATCATCCACTTCTCCCGCTGTGCTAACCGACTTGTTTCCTAATTAGGAGACCCATATAGTTTCCGGGGATGCCTCTTCCTCTAACATAGTTTTTATTCTTTCCTCTTCAAAGCTGAAGTTCGATGTCATGGTGGCCACTTGGAATAAGGACTATGATAATGTGAATCCACTGAATGGTTAGGGTACTGATAAAATTGCCAGTTCGTCACCACCTTCATCTAATATTGTTCCAACTAAGTCAATAAACCACTACATTAAAAGTCTTTGATGGAAGGATATACAAACCTTATGGGATTTTGAACTCCCTCCATGTGGAATTATGGGGAAAAACCGTCTCCATTGAAGTAGAAGTTATCGACGGACCTTTGGATTATAATCTTCTACTGGGAAGTACATGGGTTTATTCTATAGTTTTTGTTATTTCAACTTACTTCTGAATGATTGCCTTTCCTCATAAAGGTGAGATCATCGGCATAGAACAACTCACCTTTTTCAACATGTTGGAGTTAGTTTATTGAAGGATTCATCACTTATGGGAAATTTTTTGCTCCCTCCCCCTCCCCTTCCCAGCTCCTCCACTTCGGTTTCTTATATCAACATGATATCATCATCTACAATCTTGGTCAATCCATGGATTGTCCCTACTGAAACTGACATCAAAATTTTTGGTGACCAAATTTTGCTTAGCCCCGTTGAGAAATATTACAAATCCATATTCTCTAGTTGAGCGGCCCAAACTTTTTCTTCGATCAATTGGGTAGATCGATCACTGGATTATGGTTCGCCCTCTAATCCTTTCTCACATACATTCTCTACTGACGAAAGCATCATGGAGATCATGATGTCAGATGACGCCTCATGGGATGAACATCATCATCATTCCTGCTTCCCATATACCATTAAAGATAATCTCACTGGTGTGTACCTACCCAATTTTATCGAACCCTTTATGAACTATGTTTCCATCGATGAGATCGACTTTGAAAAGAACCTTTGTTCTGGTCAACTCCTTAGTTTCATAGTTTTGAAACAAGGAATTCATATTGATCCTTTAAAATTCCAAGAAATCATTGACTTGCTTGCGCCTTCAACTCTTGTTCAGTTACAAAGACTCCAACGGAAAATCAACTTCCTGAGCAGGTTTGTGCCTAACTACGTTGAATTGACCAAAGGATTTTCTTGCTTACTAAAAAAAGGGATTCCCTTTCATTGGGATGACATTGTGTAGAAAGAGTTTGATGCCTTGGAAGATGTTCTGGTTTAGGCATCTCTTTTATACCCTCCCAACTATCAGTGCGATTATTTCATGTACCTTGTTGCTGCCATCTCTATTATAGCTATGGTATTGGTCCAAGAAGACGATAAGGGGATTGAACATACCATTTATTATCTTAGTTGGAACCTCAATGATATTGATATCAAGTATACTCATGTGGAAAATATAGCTTTGGCAGTCGTTCTAACCATCCAGAGATTCTGCCATTACATGTTACTTCGCAAAACTACGGTCATTTCTGATTGCAACCCTATGACATATATAGTTTCATGTCAATTGCTGGGGGGCAAATAATTGAAGTGGATCTTTATTCTCCAAGAGTTCGACCTAGAATTCATTAAGTCCAAGTCAAAGAAATCCTTATTTCTTGTCGAGCTAATGTGTGATCTCCCTTCCATTGCTGTTGAATCTAAATTTGAAGATTCCATCCCAGACGAGTCATTGTTCCTAATCTCGTCATCTAACCCATGGTATGGAGATTTTCTCATTTATCTCCAAGCCCATACTTTCCATCCTAATACCTTATAACACCCTCCTCCCACATCCACCCACGTAACCATGCCAACCAGGGTAAACATGAGATGAGAAGCTACTATGATTATATTTTAACTCCTATGTGACTTTAAGGAAGTGGAATCGATGGAATCATCACACACATTCATCCAACATCATCAACAAAACCCTCAGGAGACAAGACAACCACTCATACAACCTATCCCTGGGTCCTACTGATGTTCTGGATCTATTGGGCCATAGTTTCTCTCATGCTATGGGAAAGGGAGTGACCAACAACCAAAAGTCACTCTCATAGGCTTTCCTACCAGCGATCAGAGACCAAAATTGCCAGTTTTGTGCCAGTAACCCCAGGATTTAAGCCACTTTTCCAGGCCTAGAGCCCATACTATTGCCCAGAATGGAGTGATAGCTTTAAATCATTAAAAATATAGGGAAACAATGATGCAAAAGCAATAATCTGAACAAGACCCTAACCATACCCCTACTAGCCATGTTAGGCATTTCGTTAAACATATCATCAACATGTAACCTACATGTGTAAACAACAGAATTAAGTGTAGGGATCTCTTACTTATCTTAGAATTCCTACAAACCATTGTTCCCTCATGTCAGTTGTTGCATTATCTTCTATTAGGTCATAGACACATTATCCATTCATATACAAGTAAAAACATGTTGAGAGCCATAAATAACTGCTATCATAAAATATATATATAACCAACATAATAGGAATAGAATTACCATAAACATATCAGCCATCAAAATCCACATATGCATCAATACATTTGCACATGGAAATCAAGGGAATGAATTTCTCATTAATGAATGCAATAAACCAACCAGAGAGGGGACTACCACGTTCCATCTAACCATATATTGGTTGAGCCAAGTCTCTCTTCAACCAATCACCCTGTGCCATATCCCAAGCATGAATGTGGGACTCAAACCAAAAGAACCAACGAGGGCATACCGAGGCTAAACCACCTCACCCTCATCAACAGAAACCATGATTTATTGTAATTCATCTAGGATCACTAGGCCAATACAATGAACACATCATAACAGGCTTTACCGTGATTTCCACCTAATCACTAGGCCAAACAAGCATGGATGCCACCGGATTTCTCCACCTACACCGTGAGGAATTTTCTTGTCTCCTAGTCTCTTAGGATTTACCGCAATCCAAAATTGGATCACTAGGCCCTAAACCGAGACCCACTATCCAGGATTTACCGCATATCCCAAACCTAGGATTACTATGCCCAAAGGAGAGAAAACCACCTCTTGGGTTTATCGTATATCCTTCCATTCACCGGCAAGGATTTTGAGGCCCACCGAGGAAACACAATCTTGGCTTTACCGCAACCCACAATTTGGCTCGGGGGTCACTAGGCCAATGGCTTTACCATGATCCACAATCTGGTTTAGGGACCACTAGACCATGTTCTCTATCATCCAACAATCTAGCTCAACCAAAACATGAGAACCCCATCACACCATGGATATCCGAAAATGGCAAGGCTAGGCTGAAAACATTGTTACACCTGGAAAAAACCATGCCATGATAGAAAGTAACCACATGCATGCCAAATATAGCAAGGAAAATACACATGAAAGTTGATACCTACAATGAAGCATGTTGTAGCTGCTTGATCTTGCCTTTCCCTGCTTGATCTTTGCTTCCTCTTGCCTTTTTTTTCCTTTCTTGCTCCAATGCCAATGCTACTCCAAGAAACTCTAAGTGTCCAAGAGTGAGAGAGAGAGAGAGAGAGAATAATGCGAGATCTCCAAATTCAAACTAACAAAAGGTTACCAACTGATCCTCAGAAGCCTTTTTATGAATGAGGCCTCTATTTTCTTCATTTTCCATTATTTTCCTTAATTTTCCTCCTCACATGCAACTTGTGACCTTTCACCTCCATTTTCTCCTAATTTCCATTATTTTTGTAAATAAATGTGCTAAAAATGCCATTTTTCCTTTCCAAAGCCTTAACCTTTGCCTTTGCCAATTTCCTTAGCCATAAACAAGCAAATGAACACCCCTTAGGATGTCCTGCCCAACATTCAGCTTGGAATAAGTGTCCCGTCATCTTTGGTTATTGTTTTTAACTTTTATTACATGTAATTTTCACCGAAGTTGTTACAGAACCCTCCCCCTTAGGGGACACCGTCCTTGGTGTTCAATCACACATATACCTCAGCAACCTGCTGAAAGAAGATATACTTCTCATGGAGCCTTATAACACGGCTTGTTGCAGTATTTACAATGAAATACATGCTCAAGACAAAACACCATGACAACATGACAACATACTGCATAGTGGAGCTTTATAACACAGCTCATTACGGTATTTGCAATGATCATCCTGCTCAATGCCAACCCACATGACGTCATAACATCATGATAACATAATCACATGATAACATAGTAACATGAAAACATAATTATAATGACATAACACCCGTACCGCATAATGGAGCTTTATAACATATATCATGGCAGTATTTAAATCCATACGCATATGTACATATAGCAACATCACCAAAAATATATACCAAAAACATATACCACATCATATATACCAAAAACATATACCATATCATATATATCAAAACATGTACCAAACACCATATCTAACTATATACATAAACACCATATCAAGGTATATACCAAAACACCATATCAAAAAATACACCAAAACACCATATCAAAGCATATACCAAACCACCATACCGAAATTGCTTTGCCTCAACTGGAAAACAAGGAAAGATACATAGCCCTCATTTGATCCGCCATCTCCCATGTAACTTCATCGGGCCCAAAGTGCTTCCATTGCACTTTAACTTGCTCGATTGCTCGGTTCCAGAGCATGAGCACCTTTTTCTACAATATACACTGAGGCTCTGATTAGAATTCTCCATATGGTTCCACCTACAATACAGATTAGTCAATCACATTATTAGCATCCTTGACATACTTCGTATGCAAAGACACATGGAAAACATCATGGACTTTCACTGTCAGAGGCAGTGCAAGTCGATAGGCTACTAGCCTAATCCTCTCAGTGATATTGAAGGGTCCACAAAACCATGGTGCCAGCTTGGCACATAATCCAATCCACAAGGAGCTCTTCTTCGATTTGATGTGCAAGTACACATGTTCCCTAACCTGGAACTCCTTGAACAACCTACTCCTATCCACATAACTCTTCTACCTATCATGTGTTACCTTTAGATTTTTTCTTATTCACCTGCATTTCCTGTTCCATGCTTGCCAACATATATGGTCCAATCAATACCCTACTAACTGGATCACTCCAACTGATGGGAGTGTTGCAACTCTCCCCATATAATGCATCAAAAAGGCTCATCCTCAATGGCTCTTGATAATCGTTGTTGTACATGAACTCTACCAAAGGAAGATACTCTTCCCACTTCCATTATCGATACATCACATACATCCTCAACATGTTGTCCAATATCCTATTGACCCTCTCTGTCTGTGGATGATAAGTTGTATTGAAGGCAAACTTTGTGCCCAAACTTGCAAATAACTCCTTCCAGAACTTGGAAGTGAACCTTGCATCCCTGTCTGACACAATATTTTTTGTAACACCATGTAGTCTAACCACACCTCTGATGAATAATTGTGCCACATCACTAGCTGTGAACGTAGACTTCAATGGAATGAAATGTGCAACTTTTGTTAACCTGTCCATAATGACCATTGTGGAATCATGTTTTTTCACTCTCTTAGGCAACCCTGTGATGAAATCCATGGAAATAACCTCCCACTTCCATTCTAGAATCGTAATCGACTATAGAAGTCCACCTAGACGTTTACACTCTGCTTTCGTTCGCTGATAGTTGAAACATCTAACCACAAACTCTGCTACATCTCTCTTCAAATTCGACCAATAGTAAAATTTCTCCATTGTTGTCAGTGTCTTCTGATAACCTGGGTGGCCTGGATAAGGTTTCACATGAAACTACCTCAAGATCACCTCCTTGAGCTCACTGTTATCCGGTACATATATCCTATCTCGAAACGTAACCAACCAATCTGTTGTAAGACAATAATCCATACCCTATGCACCTGCACCTATACATGTACCCGTACATGTAAATGTACCATCATCTATACCTATACCACTACATGTACATATACTTTCACCTGTAACTGTATCAATGCCCTATTGCAACCTGTTCACAATCTCCATATACCTAACATCTTGTTGACCTGCCTGCAGAATCCTATCTTGTAAGTCTCTCCCACAGGAGCTCATAACTGCAAAGTAATGTACCTGTACCCGTCTACTGAGAGCATCTTCCACCCTGTTCTCTTTATATTTGATGTACCTGATCTCGAAATCAAACTCGTTGATCATGGCCAACCATCTAGCCTGCCTAGCGTTCAGATTCATCTAGTCAAACAAATACCTCAACCCAATGTGATAAATCATAAGTACAAATCTCCTGCCAAAAATATAATGACTCTACATATTCATTGCATGTATGATCATTGCTAACTCCAAATCATGTGTCAGGTAGTTTTTCTCATGCTCGTTTAGTTTGCGGGACTCGTAACATACCACTTGTCCATCCTACATAAGGACTCCACCAAGTCCTCTCGTGCAAGCATCTGTGCATACTGTTAGACTTGGTCTGGTTAGTCCTCCGTTAGAGATCAAAAATATTTATGCATTTCATTTTTAGGTGTCCCGCTCCATTCACTCAGCTGCATTCACCAGGGGCATGCCATAATCTGACAGAAAAGGTCATGCTAGTCATTTCCCCTCATGTCTGGCTCCTGCTAGGTTAGGTCTTTTGTCAATAATCACCAAAGTCCATGACAGTCAAGGTCTAGTCCTTTAATGGACGAAAGTCATTTTCGATCATTAGGTCTAGGGATTAATCAATTTTTCCTTCAACCAAAGCCATGCACGCCAGAGTGAGGCCCTTACTAAGTTATGATTCAAAGAGTTTCATCGTCATGTGGATAGACTTCGACTCTTCTTCAAAACTCTGTTTTGAAGAAAAGTCAAACAGTGTCATTAGTGATAAAATTTTCAAAAAAGTTGTCAGTTGATTTCTTCAGATGTAGTCATGGTTTCCATCGCCAAATGTGTTGTCGTGCAATCCCCACAAAGAGTGTCGAAAATTTCATGATTTGAGCTAAAATTTCAAAGGGAAAGTGAAAATCAGTGTGCTTTAAAGTCAGTGAAAAAGTGTCAAAACATAACATTAGAAAAATGGGTTTTTGGAGAAGCAAAAATTTAACCCATGACTTCCAAGTCTTTATATACAAGTTTCCACCAAAATCAAAGCCATTGTGCAAATCAAGTTCATAGGGAGACATTGCAAAGTGTTTGAGAGGCAAAGTGCGTGTTTGGAGAGAGTTGGAGGCAGTTTCTAGGGTGCGGCACACACAGAGGGAGCGGCGCACACAAAGCCACCCCTCAGTTCATTTTTTCAACGGGCGCGGTGCACACCCAGGGCGCGGTGCACTGGGTTTGGTGTGTTGCGCACTCCCAAAAATGGCCAAAACCGTGCCAAATTTCCTCAAATTTCTTGTGAAGCCCCTCAAATTGATAGGCAGGCTCTATCACATGACTTGTTCATCAAAGTTTATAAATGATATGGTGGTTTATGGCTATGTCTAAATGCAACAAAACTCATAAAATCAACCACAAGAAAACACCAAAGTCCATTGTTGCTAGGGTTGCATATTTCCCTATCCTCCCTTTCTCATTTTTCCTATTATCCCTACCCTAAAACACTACCAAACCCTATTCCCTTTCCCCTCCTCTTATTTGTCAACATAACACCCCAAAACCCTACCTTGTCAAAACCCCAAAAAACCTACCCTATCAAATACCCAAACCCCCTACATATCGCTAAACAAACTTCTCCCCATAACCCCTATTCCTATCACATTACTCCCCTCCTAATACTCCCTTTTGTTTCATTGTTCCCCTTGGTGACAGATATCACAAAAACACCCAGCTTCACACCATCATCAAAGGGCAGCCTAAGTACAGTACACACAGCAGTCATGGCATCACAACATTCATTAGAGTATGAGATGGAGACACAAAGTGACTCATCCTCGGAAGAGCAGGCTCCCAGGAGACATCAAAAGAGTGGCAAACATGTTAGGGATGAGCCCACTACCCTCACCGAATTACAAGCATGCCCTCTTGCCATGTCATGTTTCTAGCACCTAGCATGTTTTCAATTTTGTCAAAGGGTGGCTAATGTTAGATTTCATCATGAGTTGGCCCGTCTTTTTATTCTTCACATACATGGAGGTCAGTCTATCTTGGCCGGGGTCACCTTCACATTGACCCCTGAAACTATCTCAGTGGCAACAGGCATACCAAATGTTGGAGAACAATGGCATAAGAAGAAGAAGGTGGATAGGCAACACTATGAGCCTTACATTAAGGCCAGATTCTTGAGTCAGCTCACCAGAGTCTTCCCATTCAGATATTTGAAAGATGAGTATGCTCCACTCATGAAATTGATCATGAAGTACTTCAGCTGTGAGGGGAGGTTCTCTCGACTATATGCCTATCACATCAGGTTGCTCATGCACTTTACGAGGGTGAGGATGATAAACCTCCCATTTTTAATTTGCAGGAACATAGAGAGGATGAACACCTTCATGCAGCATAAGACCCCTCAGCAGTAGCTCAACAGTGTTTATCACTTTGCTCTTATCTGGATTTTGGTGGATCATCAGTTGGGATTGTAGGGCATTTCTTAGGAGGACTTCATCTTCCGTGACCTCTTCAGCACTTCACAGGTACTATCAGAGGCAGAGCATGACATAGGTGGTCCTTCTCATCAGTATGAGCACCATGAGACCACGAGTATGCCAGTATCATGACATATCAGAGAGGCAGTAGGCACTTGTTTGCAGCAGAAAAGCGAGTGTTATTTCCACCCGGGGTGGAAGGGGCCTCACTTCCGACATCGACTACACAGGTACAGAACAAGGGCAAGAGGCCCATGCATGATGAGGGGCCATTAGGTGAATAGGAGGCCGATTTCATCCTCATTCAGGATGATGATGTAGATGTGGAGAGTGCCCAACTTAGGATGACTATTCAGGAGCAGAACATGGAGATCCAAGACTTGTCACTCAATGTGGAGAGGGAAAAATGGATCATAAAGTATTTGGAGCAGAGGAACAAACAGCTTGAGTACCAGCATGAGATCATGGAGCTGCAAAACATCTGTGAGAATCGACAAGCTGCCCAACAAAGGAGGATCAAGCTCACTACCTTGGAGCAAGAGATTAACAATGACCGTGAGTCTTGGCTCAAGCGGATCAACATACACCTAGAGAGACTATTGGAGAAGGCCGACAGAGACAAAACCATATTGAGGAGGATGGTTTATCATTACAGGGCATGGAACATGAGTGCAAAGGCGTCCGGATAAGGAGCTTGAAGGCAAAATTGAGCAAAGCAACAAAAGAGGCAAAAGAGAAATATCGGCTTCAAATCTTGGTTGAAGCTTCTGTGGCCCAGGATAGTGCCTCTTAGAGAACCTCTAGCCCAATTTTCAAGAAATTTGGGACAATTTTGGTCACATGGTAATTTTTTGGTGAAAACACAAGTTTTTTCTCCCCGACGCGTAGGATTGGGAGCTCCAACTGACAAATGGCTTGCATTTTTGGATTCATCATGAAAAATCACGACTACTAGTGCTTGGACAAGAAATTTGGGCATGATTTGAGCCTCCAGGAGGTCAAAAACACCCAAAAAATGGCCTCTCTGCCCCTATTTTGACACACAGGAAGCAGTCTTGGGAGAATGAATATTTGGAGGGGAAAATGAGCACCAAATTCAGAAATTCCACTTGGTTTGGAAAGTAGACAGGACAAGCTTTCCAACAAGCACACTTGGGCACATTTTGGACTCCTACAAGTGCCTCAAAATAGGCTCCAAAGTGGTGCGGCGCATATAGAAAGTGGCGCGGCGCATATAGGAAAAAAGGCCCAATTCACCTCTGTTTCGCGAAATTTCGATTCGCGACTTCTCCAAAGTGGGCCCGCTCATCTACACTTCACTTTTTCGGCACATAAGGCAAATTTTAAATAATTTTCACTCTAGATTGGCTTCTATCCAAGTGGCAAAGGAAGGCAAACAATCACCCAAGCCATTTGTCATGTTTGTAACGCTGCACCTGTAGCTAATGGTTGGCTTTCCACCTCCATTTTGTAATGATTCGAGTAACTCCCCAACCTTGGGGATTCTATCTCCTCATGGCACATTCTATATATTATATGCAAACTATTTGCAAAAGGTTGGTTGGCTTGTAACTTCTAGAAGATTGTGGGAAAGAAACTCTGTTTCTTCATTGTATATTTGACAGAGGATTAATGAAAGGCAGCAGCTCTGTTCCATCAGATTCATGTGGTTGTGAGTGTAGAAAATGTGTCTCTTATGTTTCATTTGTATTTCGTTATGTTTCATAGTTAATTTCATATTCATTTCCAGTGAAATTTTCTAAGTTGGATAAGGTAGAATTCAATTTTATTGCTCTGCCTGTGGGAAAATTTCATGTTCAGCGTTCTTTCTTCTGTTGAAAAGGATTCATGTGTGTATGCCCTTTTCACCCTCCTAAGAAATCTCTCCATTCCATGCTATTTCAAACTAAATTGCTAGACTTTCTGCCTATCTTGCCTCACGAAGTAATTTGTGCCTTTGTATTTCATCCTCTGCTCATTGTTGTCTGTTGGTCCCATACCATCCCAGAAACACAGTCATTCATAAAATTGCTTCTTGTATCCATATTCACTTACTAGCCTAAGATCAATATTTCACAGTAAGTCATCTCAGACCATATCATTTTAAGTATTCACTGAGTGTGGCTTGGAGAGAGCCCTCTCCTGTTCTGGTAGGGCTAGCTACCAGACTGAGCATGGTTTGTGGTTACCCTGAATTTTGCCTTCCTTCAGCTTAAGGCGGATTTAGGTGCTAACATAGTGTCGATTCCACTGGGGACGAAATCAAATCCCCGTACTTCTTAATAATTCTAAGCTTCCGGATGATAAGTTTAGGATATGATAGGCTGAGTAAGTTGATTGTGTCCTTTGATTTTTCTTAATAGCACGTTGGCGTCTAGAAGATATACTAGAGCTAATCCAGATCCAGATCCTCCGCACATCTACGAAAATCCAAATTTGATCTCAATAATTCGTCGTCAAGAAAGCTCTATATCTCCCGTGTTCAAATCCCATTCATGCCCCGACATTTTTGAGTATCTTGAAGAGCTAGAGTTTGATGAGCAGTTTGAACTATCGTTGTTCGAAACCAAATCCGAAAGGGCGGTTGACTCTACTGTCCACAATCCACAGTTTCTTATAGACTTGGAGACAGAAAGGGCTAATCGGTCTATTGATAACTACATTGTAGCTCAGCTTCAAACTCCAATTGCTAGTCCCTTACAAACTGTGCACACTCCTTCAACACCTCCAAGGACAAATCCACCGAGATTGATGGCTGCCCAATTCGCACCCCTTGTTCTACCTCAAGTTTTAGATGATATGCCCACAAATTATCAAAGCAAAATCCCGTTTTTTGATGGAACTCCTAATAGCATTACTGCTCAGTAACATGTGGACAGAATGGTAGATTTCTATGAACTTCATGAGATCGATGCGAAGAATGTGGCAATGAGACTCTTTGTACAAACATTTACAGGTGAAGTGAGGAAATGGTTCAGAGGTTTGTCAGCTACACGTATCGCTACCTTGGCTAACCTACAAAGACAATTTTTAAACCGCTGGGAAGTGAAAAATAATCCTCTTCAAATTCTGGCCGAATATGAGCAAATCAAAAGGAACCCTGGTGAGTTGGTCCAAGACTATTGCATTAGATTCAATTCAGTTTATAACGAAATTCCAGATCATCTAAGGCCACCTGTGGGACTATCCATGGTGAATTTCCCGGATGGTTTTGATGCTGACATGGCTTATCAATTAAGAGAGAGAGAATTGGCCACAATGAAAGACATGCAGAAGATAGCATTCAACATTGAAGCAAATCGACTGACAAAGAGAGCTAGAGAAAAAGCAGAGAAGAAGGTCACCGCAAAGGAAGAATCTTCCTCGGTAGATAAGCTACTTTGGAAGGTAGAGCAGATGCTTGAAAGGGTGAAACTTGACAAACTGGAGCCACAAGTTAGAAATCCTAACTTCCGTGGTCAACAACAACCACAATATAGAATAAGACATAGAGATCAGTGAGCCCAAGAGCAGACAACACAACAACCAGTACAGACACCTTTGCAGCAAAATTTTATGCATGGACCAGAATCAGATGAGGATGGGAATATAATAGGTGGAGAAAATCACCTCTTTACTCCAGATGATTTGCCTATTTATCTTACTGAGGATGAGGAGTATGCAGAGAGTTCGGCTGTACACAAAGATGTAGATTTCATTCTAGCAAATGACACCGTCTTGGAGGAAGAATTAGATGAATACCAAAGAGGCTATATGAATTCTTTGTCTGCCCAACAGCAGCGCTATTCACTAGAAACAGAGATGTGCCGGTCAAACCAATTCAGAAAAGGAAGGATGTTGAGGCATCAAAGAATGATTCATCAGTTGCACAAAGGAAAGGAAAGGAGGCAGTTGATCTGGAGAGCAGCAAATTACCATCAGTAGAACAATCACATCAGTAAGTTGCATTGAAAGAAAAGGAAAGGAAAGAAATCCCAGTCAAAGAGGTAGAAAAGATTCCCACTTTTAATTTAGAGAATGAGATTTCTAAATTAAAGGTATCCATTCCCTTGACTGAAATAATTAGGAGCAACAGTTATAGAGGACAGGTATCTAAAATGTTGAATTTGGACCCAATGTCCGACATGGTGAATGTCGAAGATGATCAACCTGAAATGATTTTTGGGCCAACATCGAATGGTGAGTCTCCTGATAGTGATGTGCCAGCTTTTTATATTAGTTTAATATTGCATGATTTTGTGTTACATAATGCCATGTTCGATTCTGGAGCTTCTCACAATCTCATGCCCAAGGCTATCATGGATAAGCTAGGTCTGGACATCACTCGACAATATCATGATCTCTATTCGTTCGAACCAACAGAGTAAGATGTATAGGACTCATCAAAGACTTGGGTGTGAGTCTGGATCAGCTCCCAATGAAGAATTTTTTGATGGATGTTGTTGTAGCAGATATTCCTCCCAGGTTTGGCATGCTTCTTTCCAGGTCTTGGGTAGCGAAATTG
>APFE030910768.1:0-77595 GCA_000404065.3 Pinus taeda | reverse complement strand
ACTCAGATTTATGTGGACCGATGCAAGCTGCATCATTAGCAGGCAGCCAATATTTCCTAACATTTATTGATGACTTTACAAGAAAAACTTGGGTATACTTTCTTAAAAACAAAAGTGAAGTGTTTGAGAAGTTCAGAAATTTCAAGGCACTTGTGGAAAACCAAAGTGGGCTGCATATTAAAGTTTTGAGAACTGATAGAGGAGGTGAGTATATCTCCAAGAAATTCCTAAGATTTTGTAGAGAAAATGGAATTCATAAACAATTTACAGCAAGGTACACCCCACAGCAAAATGGAGTTGCTGAAAGGAAGAACAGGACCATCATGGATATGGCAAGAAGCATGTTGAAGGAAAAGCATTTGCCAAATGAATATTGGGCTGAAGCTGTAAATTGTACAGCATATATTCTGAACAGGTGTCCTACAAAAGCAGTAGTGAATAGAGTGCCAGAAGAAGCATGGAGTGGGAGAAAGCAAGGAGTCACCCACATGAAAGTTTTTGGATGTGTGGCCTATGCACACATTCCAGATCAGCTAAGGAGGAATTTGGACAGCAAAGGGGAGAAATGTCTTTTCATTGGATACAGTGAGGAATCCAAAGTCTACAGGTTGTATATCCCATCTACCAAGAAGTTTTTCATCAGCAGAGATGTTCAATTCATTGAAGAGGAAGCTTGGGAGAAGCATAGAGAAAACAGTGAAGGTTAAAAATTGTTTGTCTCATGACGAAGATGATGAGGAGGTGGCTGAAATGCATCCCCAAACAGCAGCGCCAACACAAGGACAGCAAAGGACACCATTGAGGCTAAATTAGAGTGCTTCTCCAAGCACACCACAAGGAGGAAATTCAAGTGCGTCTTCAAGCACTTGCACACCAAATGAAAGAGGTAAGAAGTTTAGAAATCTAAGTGATATTTATGATGAAGGAATGAATTCCTTATTTGTCTTGTTTTGTCATGTTGATGATCCTATTCATTTCGAGGATGCAATTAAAGATAAGAAATGGATAGAAGCTATGGATGAGGAGATGAATGCCATAGAAAGAAACAAAACATGGGATTTGGTTGAGCTACCAAAAGGTAAAGAATTCATTGGAGTGAAATGGGTTTACAAGACCAAGAGCAATGCTGAAGGCAAGATAGAAAGGCACAAGGCAAGGCTGGTTGTCAAAGGGTACAAGCAGCAGTATGGGAGAGATTATGAGGAGACTTTTGCACCAGTTGCAAGAATGGAAACCGTGAGAGCAGTGCTGTCCATAGCAGCACAAAACAAATGGAAAGTCTACCAAATGGACGTGAAGTCAGCATTCCTAAATGGAGTGTTAAAGGAAGAGGTTTATGTTGAACAGCCTCTAGGCTATGAGAAGAAAGGTGAAGAGCACAAAGTGTGCAAATTGAAGAAAGCTCTTTATGGGCTGAAGCAAGCGCCAAGAGCATGGTACAGCAGAATAGATTCATATCTATTAGATAATGAATTCGAAAAGTGTGAAGGAGAACCCACCGTCTACATCAAAGAAAAAGATGGTAAAATTTTAATTGTTGTCTTGTATGTTGATGATGTTATTTTTACAGGTAATGATCATCAGCTCATTAAGAATTTTAAATCAGTCGTGAAAGAGGAATTTGAAATGACTGACATGGGTTTCTTGAGATACTTCTTAAGCATAGAAGTAGATCAAAATGAAAAAGGAATTTTTATCTCACAGACAAGATATGTAAATCAAGTATTGAGCAGATTTAACATGCATGAATGCAAGGCAACGATCAATCCCACAGTAATGGGATTAAAACTCAGCAGAGAGGACAACAGCAAGGATTTCGATCCTAGTTTGTACAAGAGTATTGTAGGCAGCCTTATGTATTTAACAATGACTAGGCCTTACATTATGTATGTTGTTAGTTTAATTTCCAGGTTCATGGAGAGGCCAAAAGAGGCACATTGGCAGGCTGCAAAACGAATTTTGAGGTATGTCAAAGGTACCAAAATGTTTGGAATTTTATATAATGTCTCAGAACATTCAGATTTGGTTGGATACACAGATAGTGATTGGGCTGGAAGTGTTGATGATCGGAAGAGCACTTCCGGTTATGCTTTTCATATGGGTTCAGGAGTCATTTCATGGGCTTCTAAGAAACAGTCCATTGTAGCATTGTCTACAGCAGAGGCTGAATATGTGGCAGCTACAACAGCAGCATGTCAAGCAGTTTGGATGAGAAGGATGTCGAGGAGCTTAGGCCAAGAGTAGGCAAAAGCGACAGTGATTTTTTGTGACAATACCTCAGCTATTGCATTGTCAAAGAATTCAGTGTTTCATAAGAGAACGAAACAAATTGATACAAGGTTTCACTACATCAGAGAATTGGTGAACAATGGAGAAATTGTCTTAGAACATTGCAGGACTCAAGAACATGTTGCAGACATCTTGACAAAGCCATTGGATCAGAAAAGCTTTGAATTTTTGAGGAAGTGTCTGGGTATGACCGAATGCCCAGCAGTTGAAATTAAAGGGGAGTGTTAAATTTATAATTTCAACTGCGCGGGAAACCACCCAGCAATACCATAAACCACCCACAACCATATCGCACCGCTTTTTGTTAAAGGAGGTTTCCGTATGAAGGGGCTCCGATAAAACCTGGAGCAGATGCGTGGATTGGGGTGACATCACCCTCTGACATTTATCGGACGATAAATTTCGGTCAAAAGTCCCCATCCGATATTCGTCTGATTAAAGAGAATGTTCTCCGCCGTCCGATCGCGAGGAAGGTATATGGGGTTGCTAAAATTAAATGCAGCATGGTGTATTACCATGGTCCATACCCTATGTTTAATGTTATGACATTTTTTTGGTAAAGTTTTTAATGTTTTTACGGTGCGTTAATACTTATTGCATACGGAAGTATGGGCGTAAAAATATAATGTAAGTTTTTATTATTTCCCATATGTATGTGCGTTGACTTCGAGTTTTGGTTAAGTGAGTTGCACACGGGAAAAAAAACAGGAGTTCGCAGCAGCGAATGAAAATCAGGGAACGCACAGGAGTGTGAATGAATTATTTTTGGGTTGTAATGTAATGTAAAAAAAATGCAAAGAACGCACAGCAGTGCAGGAGAAGGCAGTGAAGTGAATGAAGAAAACCAGGGGGTAGTTTGTTTCAAAACCATGAATTGTTTCACATAGTAGTGAAAAGGTAAATCTGTAAATCCCTGTAATTTTTGTTTTCACACAACAGTGAATGTAAATGAAATATTTACACACAGTGGTGTAAAATTTCAAAGTAGGCAGAGTAATTTGTTAAAATTTTTGTGGAATCCCTCTGAGTAAAAGAGGATGAATATGTAAGTGTTTTTGTTTAATGAATAGAAATCATTTTATGGTGGTGCAATACTCTGTTCTGTGTAATTTTTTTTAAGGCTTCCCTGTGCACAAAAGATCCTAGAGTAGAGGAAACAGAGCATTGCCTCTGTGTGCATAAATATTGTTTGTTTTTGGGATTTTATCAGAAAAATCCCCAACAAAAGAAATATCAAAGCTGCAATGGCTGAGAATGCCAATATCATTTTGATGCGAACTATCTTTGATTGGAGTCGGCTCGATGGAAATGTGTGGAGCGAGTAAATTGTATGGAGTGGCAGTTTTGTCGATTGTCATCGGGTACAACAACTCTTGGAAGACAATAGTAATTCCATACAATTGATAGGTGAACGTTTTGATCTTCAACCTCATTGGCTAGGGCAATACATTGCTCGCCGTCGCACTCATCCCTTTGCGGCAGCTATGGCAGCTGTTGCCTCTTGCTCAACAATTATCATTTCAGATGAATTCATCAGCACAGATGATGGTGATGGCGGCAACTTGTTGTGTGCCATTTGTCAGGAGACGTTATCCGTTGGACAAGATAAGGCAAAACAATTGCCTTGCAATCACCTTTTTCACTGGAACTGCATTTTAAAGTGGTTTTATCTTCAGCTTGAATGCCCCCTCTGCACGAATCAATTTGAGTGGCATTGTAGCGGCGAGTAAGATCTGTACCGAAGAAGAATTCTTGTGAATGCATTGATGTGAACTGGGATGAGTGAATCTCTCAACCATATATCAATATATCATCCCAACCATATAGCAAGTTGGTTAGTTGGATAATATCTATTAATTTAATTAATTTGAACGATTTTTTAAAAGCTATAAAGAGACCCCCTCTTCAAGAATCAATTTGAGTGGCATTGTAGCGGCGAGTAAGATCTTTACTGAAAGAGAATTTTTGTGAATGCATTGATGCGAACTGGGATGAGTGAATCTCTCAACCATATACCAATATATCATCCCAACCATATATCAATATAGCAAGTTGATTAGTGGGATAATATCTATTAATTTAATTAATTTGAACGATTTTTTAAAAGTTATAAAGAGAATCATTTATTAAGAAATAATCACTTTTAACAATTAATTTCCTTCTAAATATGGTCCAATGTATGATTTTTAAACATCAAGAGTTATTGGTGTTCATACAAAGAAACAACTATCCATTGAAATGCATGGGTATGAGTAATTAGTTATTGCAATTGCTTGTCTACTAGGATCTTGTCCTTAAGTATGGTCCATTTAACTGTCATATCTTTATAGTTATACTTATATTTTATCTTTAATCACCACCATCATCATTTTGGTGTTTTTTGGATCACCTATAACCATGCTCTAGGTTTGTTAACCTACCCTTAACCATGTTTCGGGTTCATGGCTTTATTCTCAACCATGTTCTGGAATTTCTTGGTTTACCCTCAACATGCTCTCAATGCTCGTGGAAACTCTCTCAGGACTTGAAATAATGCTTACATTAGTAAATAGCTAAGATTAAGTTGTTGGTTGTTGGATTTTTGTTAAGAGATTTTCTCAACAACATTTTCTTTTTTGAAATCTATTGAATCTCATGAACGTTGTTTATATGACTTGTATTTAGAGTTTATAATTAAAAAATATAAATTATTTTCTCGATGTATAATCTAAAAAACATGACTGCTACTCCAATTCTCTTGTTGGTATCGAAACAACTCTGAGCCTGTCTCCCTCATGGGAGGGCTCAAGAGGATGAATGAGATATGATGTTTTTTTACATATATAGTTAGAGTGTGTTTTTATATTATTGCACTATTGATATTCCTTTTTTTTAAATATTGTCCATTTACCCATCATATCTTTATAGTTATACCTATATTTTTACCTTTAATTTCGCCTACATGCTCTAAGTTTGTTAGCTTACCCTCAACCATGTTTCTAGATAGGGGTACACGTGCCTTATCACGCTTACATCACAATTGACTTATGTACATTCAATGGAAAAATCCACTCATGGAGATGTGACATACATTCATTCTCAAGCATGAAAATATAGATTTGTCTACAAATGACTGTGTGACTTCTATTATAATATGATCTTGAGTCTATTCCACAAAACCCACACAACTTAAATTAGCATTAATTATCCACCATCCTTTAACTTCCAACATTGCCATCTTTCATTACTACCATAAGCACTATCACATGCACTAACACCAATTATTCTTTTCTCCTACATCGAGGATCACAACTATATCTTCACACTCACTTTCTTAACTATGGGCTTCCTTTTCCTTCATTTTGAACCTGCACATAAAAACTTTCACTGCAAAAAAATATCATTGATGTCCATATAAAAATAAATGTGTTTGTTGAGATAGATGGGTACCATCCCTTGTAATCATTAATTCTTTCTTAATCCCTTTCTTCTACATAGTTCATTAACATGTTAAAATTTAATTAACACGTTATTTTACATTCTAAGATTTTTCTTCTCACATTCCTCTCTTGATCAAAACACAATTTCTCCAATTACACTTAATCAAAGATGCAATTTTTATAATTACACATTAAGCATAAATATAGGTCTAATTTCCAGCTTCGATTAATTCCAAAACTTGATGTCACATCCTCCATATGCTTATTTTTTATTATAATAGAAATTTATTTTTCTAATATGATAATTACTTCCATTGATTTGTATTCTTACGTTGATTTATGTCATTTATATCAATAAGTAATTATACATAGAAAAATCTCAATTATATTACAATAAAAATAGGACGTAAAGATACAACAAAACACAATAAGAGACACAAGATTACATTGGGAATAACCCAACTAACTTTTCTATTAAGGACAATTCATTATTTAGAAAAGTTTAAAATATAAATTCTCCAGAAAATTGTGTCAATTTTCCAAAAACTGATATGAGTCAAACCTATTCAAGCTTCTTGCTAGAAATTTAGTCCACCCAAAAACTCAGCTTTCCATGTCTAAAACAGGGTGTTTGTGGTTGCTTCTGAAACTTGGTTTTTTGCATCATGTATCTTTCGCTTAAACAAGCGGAATATATCTTGTTTATTTACTTATTGCATTAGATTTCTCTTTTAGAGAGGACCAAAATTGACTTAAATATCACCCAATTTGGTTAAGCAGAAGTTGAATTATGAATTATTTTATTCATACATGTATTATGGAATGGTTGGCTCTAATCACATGACTAACTACTTGGTCATCCTTAACCCCAAGTGAACCCTCAGGAAAGCATATAAATAGAAGAAACCTCAAGATAATGTAGACACATATTCTCTTCACTTTTGTCTTGGTTGACACAAGTTCACCAAAGGGAGTTCGCCCAAGGGTCCAAAATCATAGGCAAAATGTTCTCTCTCAGATAGGGACTTATGGATCTCGGTCGTTAGCATAGAACAGGGCATTCTCATCCATGGAAGCTCGAACATAAGACTATGAAACAGACTATAGACCCTTGGACGCTAGCACAAAGTCTTATGGGAGTGACTATGGCTTCAGAGGAAAATCAGAAGGTTCAGGTTCCCAATTTATCACATAAGGTTGTCTTGAGCATGACCAAGACATCTTAGTCACTTGCACAACAATTGTAAGGGAGCGACTGTGGGATTTAGGTGCATTTCGCCATAGTGGCATGCATAAATAATTCATGAGAATGACTGTGTAGTCACATTTGCTCGCATACAGTGGTCGAGAGAGTGACCAAGGAATTTCAGTCACACACAAACAATTTTTATGAGAGCAACTTGAATTTAAATCTAGGGTTTGACATCTCAACTTCATAAGCATCTTGTGATAAGCATGATTGACACTCTTGTTGTTTTGATAAATATTTATTGAATTATCTAACCTGATTTCATTGGTCATGAAGAGCATGGTAACCTTGATGTTAGAAGTATAAGCGTAATATTGATAAGTAGATCTCTTACTAACTATGGTGCTAGTTAAACCGAATATCATAACTTGATGAAGTGACTTAATAGAAAAGTCTATTGTGCTTATAATTGTTGAGATATGATGTTGCATATATCTACTACTTTGAGTCTAAACCTTTGATGAAATATTGATGTCATGATGTTGATGGCCATATCTGTTGTCACATGACTCAAGTCGAGACATGTTGCTTACATGGATGAATATGAATAATGCAGATCCCAAATCAGAGGGAGAATCCATTCTCAATATTCTCAGCCTTATTAGGATTTGTATTTTATGCTGCTAAAGTACAATTTATGTTCATCTGAAAGTATTGATCTGCAACAAAGTCTTAGATCTTAAGCTTGAATAGAAATTATGGATTCTGTGTTAGGTTGTGTTATATTCTTTCCATGACTAGCCCACGTAGTTAACCAGAGGATTAGAGGGGGGGCGGAGGCCCCCCTTCGTTGTGTTGATTGTGTAGCGGGGGGGTCACAGGGAGTTTGAGGGGTGCATGTAACCCTTAAATATCGGGTCTAAGGCAATGCCCTGGAAAATTTTGTTTTTGGACCCTATATTAGGTTGAGTGGACCTACCTATGCTTTTTGCATGATTTTCCACATGGTTTTGGGCGCGATGGTTTTCGATCCATGGTTTTGGATGCGATGGTTTTCGGTCCATGGTATTGGATGCTTCGGCATGTATAAATATGTATTGTAACATTGAAAGGAACATAATGAAAAATCAAGCTGGTAGTCCCAGTTTTGGGATCCAGGAAAAGCTCAGTGTATATGTGTTTTATGTGTTATGTTCTCGCATTGTTTATTTTCTGCGTTTTAGAATTCGTATGCAGGTAATTTCTACACAGGGTTAAAACCTACATTTGGTATCAGAGTTGTTTTGGCTTCATGGGGATGCCTTTGTTGTTGAGGGATTTCGCTCAGGCTTATGGTAGACCCTGTTCAGTGGGAGATCTGCGAGATCGATTTTGGTGGTGAAAGAAGATGGCGAGCAGTGGAAAGACAGAGATTGAGAAATTTAATGGTCAAAGTTTTGAGTTGTGGAAACTCAATATGGAGGATATGCTGGTGGATAAAGATTAGTGGATCACAGTAGATCCGAGTACTAAACTATCAAGAGTGTCCAATGAACAATGGAAGAAGTTGGATCATAAGGCAAAGAGGACAATACGATTATGTGTCTCAGATTTAGTATTTTTGAATGTATCAGGGGAAGCTACGACGAAGGATTTGTGGGACAATTTATTGATTTTGTACCAATCTAAGTCTCTGGTGAATAAATTGTTCCTATGGAAAAAGTTGTATAACTTGAGGATGAAAGATGGAGACTTGGTGATAGAGAATCTAAATGCATTTAATATTGTGGTAAGTTAGTTATTATATGTTGATATTAAAATTTCAGATGAAGATAAGTGCATTAGTTTGTTGTGTTCTCTACCAGATTCGTGGGATAGTTTGGTTATTGAAATAGGTAGCAATACAACTGCCTTGCAATTTTATGAAATAGTCTCATCCTTGTTGACGAAGGAGATGAGACTGAAAAATATTGAGAGCCAGAATGGTGATGCCTTGTCTGTACGACGACGATCCTAAAACAGAAACAAAAATAAGTTATCGAGTGGATGATCTAAATATCCAGGAAAACTTGTAAAGGTGGTGTGCTAGAAATGCGGAAAGGAAGGGCACTACAAAAGGGACTGTAAATCTAAAGCTCCTGATAAAGGAAAGGGATCGGATGATGCTCCTTCTGCAGAGTCAAAAACCACCTTAGATGAAGGTGGGGATGTGTACTTGGCTTCTTCCAGTACACATGTAGATCATGAGGCATGGTTGATTGACTCAGGAGCACCTTTTCACTTCACTCCCCATAGAGAGTGGTTCTCTGAGTATGAGAAATATGATGGTGGTGATGTCTTCTTAGGGGTTGATAGGAAGGCTAGAATTGCTAGTCGTGGAAAAGTAAAATTGAAGTTGCAAGGTGGAAGTGTTAGAACACTTCCAGGTGTTCTGCATATTCCTGCATTGGCCAGAAATCTGATTTATATAAGAAAGATGGGTGATGCAGGTGTAAAAACAGTGTTCGATAAGGATACATGTAAGATGGTTGGGGGAGCACTAGTATTAATGCAAGGAGTTAGGATTGGAACTCTATATAATCTGCAAGGCAACACTATTATTGATGGGTGCAACAACTCTATGGTTCGTGAAAGTGGACCAGAAAATATAGTGGTCTCTGGAGAGAAGACCATGTTGTGGCATCAAAGGCTTGGACATATTGGAGAGAAGGGCCTTTGAATACTTCATGGTAAAGGTATGGTACAAAGTATGAGTAATAGCTCTTTGGATTTTGATTTCTGTGAAAATTGTGTATATGGTAAGCAAAATCGAGTGAGTTTCCCCTCTTGTGGTAAGAGGGTGAAACAAATATTAGAACTTGTGCACAATGATGTGTTTGGACCTATGAAGGTTCCATTACTAGGTAAGTCTATGTACTATGTATCATTTATTGATGACTTCTGAAGGAATACATGGATATATTTTCTTGATAAGAAATCTGATGTCTTTGATAGGTTTAAAGAATTTAAGGCTCTAGTGGAAAACTAGACAGAGAAGAAGATAAAGTTGTTGAGGATAGATAATGGTGAATAGTTTTTCAGTAAGGAATTTGCAGAAAAATGGAGAAGACTACTCCATACACACCTGATAAAAATGGAGTTGCAGAAAGAATGAACAAGACGTTGATGGAAAGGGCAAGAAGAATTCTCAGTGGTGTTGGGTTAGGACAGGAATTTTGGACAGAGGCAGTGGAGATAGAATGTTACTTGGTCAACATATCACCTTCATCAACATTGGAGGATAAGACTTGACAATAGGTATGGACTGGTAAGAAACCCTCTCTTTCACATATAAGGGTATTTGGATGTGATGCATATGTACATGTTCCAAAGGAGAAACTAACCAAGTTGGATAGTAAATTCAAAAAGTGCATCTTTATTGTGTATAAGGATGGTTTAAAGGGTTATAAGATTTGGAACTCAGTAACAAGGAAGTTTGTGTACAACTGAGATGTGGTGTTCAGAGAGGTAAAAGATGTTATTAAACATGAATTCCAACCAAAGGAACCTGAGAATATAGAGTTTGAGCTTAAGGAGGAAGAATCAAATTCTACAATAGAGGAGGAATCAGAACATGAAGAGCCACAAACTCCGGATGTGAGAAGATCAGTTTGAGAAAGAAGGCAGCTAGAGAGGTATAGTCCATCTGCTTTCTGTTCAAATTTTTCTTTATCTTTTACTGATGATGATCCCAAAACTATGAAGGAAGCAATAGATTTAGAGGATGGTAAACTCTGGAAAGAGGCCATGGTTGATGAAATGGCATCTTTGCACAAAAATGAGGCTTGGGATCTAGTGGAGTTGCCGGCTGGAAGGAAACCCATTAGCAGCAAATGGGTATTCAAGAAGAAGACAAATGCAGAAGGAAAGATGGAGAAATACAAAGCTCGGTTGGTAGTAAAAGGTTATTCCCAAGTGCCAAGAATTGATTTTGGTGATATTTTTTCTCCTGTTGCCAAGGTAACTTCTATTAGATTACTTTTATCTGTTGATGCTGCTTTTGATTTTGAGGTAGAGTAGATGGATGTGAAGACAACATTTCTTCACGGGGATCTGGAAGAGGAAATTTACATGAAGCAACTTGAAGGATTTGCGATGAAGGGTAAGAGAGAACTAGTATGCAATTTAAAGAAGTCTTTGTATGGGTTAAAAAAGTCACCAAGGATGTCATATTAGAAATTTGATACATTTATATGGGGACATGGCTTCACCAGAAGAAAAGTAGATCACTGTGTGTATTTTAAATTAATTGGTGACCGTGTTATTTATCTGTTCTTGTATGTGGATGATATGTTGTTGGTTGGAAATGACAAAGAAATTATCCAGGATTTGAAGACCCAATTGTCCTCCAAATTTGACATGAAATATCTTGGTGGTGCAAACTGTATTTTGGGCATGGAAATTAAAAGAGACTAGGAAAAGAGGAAGCTCCAGATAAACCAGAGGAGGTAAGTCGAGATAATACTACATAGGCTTAATATGAAAGATAGTAAACTAGTGAAGGTTCCTATTCCTATAGGTGTGAGGTTATTTTCTAAACAGTCTCCCAAGACACAAGAAGAGAAAGAGGACATGTCTCATGTTCCATATGCAAGTGCAGTCGGTAGCCTGATCTATGCAATGGTCTATACTAGACAAGACATTGCACATGCAATGGGAGTATTGAGTAGGTTCATGTGAAAAGCAGGGAAGGAGAACTATACAACAATGAAGAGGGTTTTCAGGTATTTGCGTAGCACTAGTGATTATGGTTTGTGCTACCAAGGAAGACTAGGATTGGACAGAGTGTTGGATATTCCTAGCTTTGTTGATGCAAACTGGCCTGGAGATCTGGATCAGAGAATATCTACAAGTGGATATTTGTTTAACCTATTTGGAGGTGCAGTAATTTGGATGAGTAAGAAACAATCTATAGTGGCACTATCAATTACGGAGGAAGAATACATTGTAGCCACTCATGCAAGTAAGGAAGCAATTTGGTTGTAGAGATTGTGTTCAAGTATGGGGTTAGTAGAGAAAGCTATAAGGATAGATTGTGATAGAAAAAGTGCAATTTTATTGGCAAAGAACCCTTCATATCATTCAAATACAAAACACATTGATGTTCAACATCACTTTGTGAGGGATATGATAGAAGACAAAAATGTGTTGCTGGTAAAGGTGGACACTTTCAAGAATACTGCAAATGCATTCACAAAACCTATGAGCACTAAGAAGTTCTCTTGGTGTAGAGAAACAATGGGCATTGTAGGGCTAGATAAATGGCTAAGCTCTCTTGTGGCCCCTTGTGGAAAGAAAACAACAAGTGGAAGAATTTTGGGTTGTGTTATATTCTTTCCACGACTAGCCCACGTAGTTAAGGGGGGGTTAGAGGGGGGGTGGAACTCCCCCTTCGTTGTGCCGATTGCATAACAGGGGGGTCACAGGGGGTTTGAGGGGTTCAGGTAACCCCTCTCTATGGGGTCTAGGGTAGCGCCTTGGAAAATTTTGTTTTTGGACCCTATATTAGGTTGGGCGGACCTACCTATGCTTTTGTGCATGATTTTCACACATGGTTTTGGGGCGATGGTTTTCGGTCCATGGTTTTGGATGCCATGGTTTTCAATCCATGTGTTTTGGAGAATTTAGCATCTACGAATAAACACTAATTCACTAGACAAGTAGTTGTTCCTAGAACAACAGTTTAAAGTGTTTTAGACTTTTTCTATAAGCAATATATAAGAAGAGAGGATAGAAGGCCTACCTGGAGTTCTGTTTTCCTCTCATCTCCCTTGTATCGATTCCATCACTCCCTCCTATGCTTAATCCAATTGAAAAGTACCCTCTCAACACAACAGAAGACGAAAACTGATCAAAGCATATGATCCATTGAATATAAATGAAAGGAATCAGAAGCAATTCATATATATAAGCATTATGAAAGAACACAACATATGGAAAAAGGTTCAAACACTTTATTAGATAGAAGAAGGAATTACAATCATCAGTGTCTAATTCAAAGTCATTCCTCCATCTTGGATCCCATCCACATCACATCAAAAGCAAGACAAGCTTGTGGCATCACATCATTTTCTCCAAACTCAAGTCTCATACTAGCATTATCTCCTTACAATTCAACATAATCGAGCCAACCCCTGATCACTTAGATGAGTGGTCAATTTATACGAGGATGAATGAGGTTTTTTCATTAATGGTGACATTGAATGGCCTTCCATACTTAGAATTAGTTCCATGGAGGAAGGGATGAGAGGATAGGATTCTCCTTAACTCATTCCTCATCCATTTTTGAGCTCATAGGAGTTGATAACTGAGGGAAGCTTCTAAAAGACTCCAAGAGATAAGAATATTCCCCAAACGGTAATTGAATTTCACTCAAATTCTCCTAGCACAGCCCAAAGAGGGGTTAGGTGCTCTATAGAGCACCTTGACAGTGTATCTACCTGCGCTACAAAGCACCCTGGCAGTGTATCTCTGTGTTGGTCCCTTTAGAGACCATTTATGGATGTCTTAGGTCATGACACTTTCTGGGAAGGAGGCATTCAAAGGGCTGACTTGTTTAGGGAATGTAACAATTGAATTTATGGTTTGATGAGCCCTAAAACACTGATCTAAATGTTGGGATTTGATGTGCCCAAATGGATCTGTAATAGCTGCTCCCTAAAGCATGAAGTCAGAAAAATGCCAATGTTGAATGAAATGCTTTACGATGTGGTGGGGAGGTGTCAAAGTGGAAGGTGACCTGCATCAATTACAATACATATATCATGATATTTGATTTTACATGAATTGCTAAGGGAAGGCATACCCATGCTCAACTTATAAACTTTCATTACATGTACATAAATAGTCGTCTATAGATATAGACCCATGATCGAAATGGCTATCAATGTAAAGCCATTGTACATATGATTTAGTACTCCTGATATCACATCCCAGATGGATGAAACTAGATCCAGGGTCTTCAATCTCATTCAACCATTTGCTCAAGTACGAGTCTAACCATGTGAATATGTGATCTATAGTTGAACATGGGAAGACACCATCAAATTACCAGCCAATGATGTAAGTTGTTAACAGATGCGAGAGAAATCACCGATAATGATAATGATCTTCAAGGTACTGCAGTACATTTTGCATGGTGTGAATGGACGTTTTGATGTCGAACACCATACAAAGTGTTTTTGTCAAAGGCCATCGATGTATGATTATCACTGAAAGTGAGAAACCTACCATTGATGCATGCAAGCCTCAAGGTATTGAATGGGTGTTTCTAAGTCAGCTTATTGGATAATGAGTTGATGTCAACAAGAAGCGACTCATAGCAGGAGGGCCTTGATGTATCCCACATCAACGACATGAAATGAGTGTAGTGATTTTGACGGAACAAGGTTTAGGAATGGCGGTCATGAAAATGAAGGTTTATGGTATTGCAAAAGATGGATTTTGACTAGATGACTTCTCTTGAACATGTCGGCGACACTAAAGTGAATTGGTAGAATTGACCCAAAACAAAGCGATGGATGGTATGAGAGACCAATGGTATGATAAACATCAATATAATAACCCAACCCAGATAGTCACAATGATGGAGTGAAAGTGTAATGTTCAAGAGTGACTTACTACCATAAAGTATTTTTCCCCTTTTTCCATTTTTCCTAGTGATTGCTGACTAGTACTTCTTTATTTTTCTCAAGCTTGACGAGGATAACATATGCTTGTTTTATAATTTCACCCTTCGAGTGAATCCATCGCTATTTGATGTTTTAACGAGTCTAACGAAGGTGAAACTCAGTCTTGTCTAGATGGACAAGTTTGTTGCTATTTGATGTTTTCAATGAGTTTAAAAACAAAGATAAATCAGTCCTTTTCATGTTTAGAGAGTTTGAAAGGGGAAAAAAAGAAAAATCACAAGTTCTTTTTCATAAATTAATCTCTGAAGTTTGACAAAGCATAAAATAATACAAGAGAGATATCATTTCCAATCCGTTAACGAGCTGGAAAGGATAAGCGCTCAGAAATCTTTTCATATTTAGAGAGTCTGAAAAGAGCTTAAAGAGGACTCCATTTTGAGGAATGAGTGGTGTCTAGGATAACAAATGGTTCCAATGATGTTGGAACTTCTCAAAACATGTTGATTTGTGTGAAGAGGTTGGCTAATAAGACCATTCATTGCAACTGTTCCTCAAAAAGGGTAAAATAACCAAGTGAAAGTGTATGATCAACCAAAGGGATGGTGGCGATGGGATGAAAACAACCAAGGCTTATCTGATAAGAGAGGTTGATAGAATGGAAATCATGAGGGTTAAAATGAAAATGGGTTCATTTTTAGACAAGCTTGAACCATAGGGAACTATGCTTGGATTCAGTTTCATGTTTACACAAGCTTGAAACAAAAAACTATGCTTGGATTCAGTTTCATTTTTACACAAGATTAAAATGAAAAAACTATGCTTGAGATTGGTTTACGTTCCCCCAGCATGGTGAAAGGGAGAGTCTCCTGTAACTAGATGGAAGTTGTTGCGGTGAAGTAGGATGGTTATCCAACATCTTTTTGGCTTTGTCCAAATAGGGACAAAGGTGAATGGTGTGATTCTCTTCACATAACCTACAGGGAAACTTAACTTTACCACTAGGTGCATGTCCTCCAAGCTTCATTACATTCACCTAAGTAGACTAATCGTGGCTATTAGGTGGATGGAATGAAGGTTCATTTACGGGATCAAGTGAAAGACTCAACTGTGATTTTACAAGATCTACTCAAAGACTCGAAGTGGAACTTGCTCCAGGGACCTCGTTTCATTTTTTAATGAGCTTGACACAAGACAAGGAACTATGCACATATCCTTGGTTTCATTTTTTAAGAAGGTTGACACAAGACAAGGAACTATCCCCATAGACCCTTGTTTCATTTTTTAATGAGGTTGACACAAGACCAAGAACTGTCCTCATTCCTTGTTTCATTTTTTAACGAGGTTGAGACAAGACTAGATACTATCCTCATGGACCTGTTTCATTTTTTAATGAGGTTGACACAGTAAAATAAATATCCTCCATATTCCTTGAATCACAACTCATAAGAGGTCATGAAGGAGAGATCTGGTTCCAATGCCCCTAATACATGATGTACAACATCACTGAATTGATCGTTAGTTGATGTAGGTATGGAACAGGTTGCCACATAATTAACTTGTGGTAGGGACAATACCATTGGTACAAAAGGACCACTTAGGGAAGATGGTTGACTGGAAACCATATTTGGACCAGGAAATGGAAGCAACTCAGCAATGACAATTCAACCTTCATGCAGGAAGGAAATCACTCAAAAGAGTGTTGAAATAATAGCTCCCATGTCATAAACATAGTTGCGCCTAAGAAGTAAATTGTAATCTAAAGGGCCTGGGACTACCATCACATTCAGATAAATAATTTTTCCTCCCAAATTAATAGGTAATTGACGGAGGATTCCTAATGGTTGACTGGTTCCTCTATTAAAAGCCAATAGATTATGGCTAATAGGCACAAGTGGCAATGAACCAAATGCTTTCCAAGCAGTTGAGGAAAGGATATTGAAAGATGCACCTTCATCTATAATAGTGCCCAATACAATCATATTATAAACTTGTACTATGATTTGGAAAGGCACATAAGAAGGAAGATGGAATCCTAGCAGTTGATTCCAATCAAAGGAGGTGACCAGACTACTTGGAGGGGGTACCGTAGAAACGAGAGAATTAACCCCTTAAGTTGCGAGAGTGGGAGGATTTTCCTCCTGTCTTGATGGAATAGAAGGAATGCCCCCAAGCTCATTAGGATCTGAAGAAAAAAAAAGAACTTGAGTGGTATCATAGTCACTCTCTTCAGGGAAGGTATGATTAACTAAAGGTGAAAGTGGGTCAACTATTACCTCGACTTGTTGATTTGGGTTGGGTATAAACTCATAGGATTCACTTTCGGGGAGAGTGGATTTGACTAATGGTTGATTTGAGTCTATCAATTCATCAACTAGTGAAGGATTAAGGGAGAGTCTCCTATAACTAGATGGAAGTCATTGGAGTGAAGAAAGACGGTTATCCAACACTCTTTTGGCTTCATCCAGATAGGGAAAAAGGTGAATGGAGTGATTTCCTTCACATAACCCACAGGGAAACTTAACTTTACCACTAGTTGATGGTGTGTCACCAGCATGATATCCAGAAGTTGATAACATAGGATGATGTGAACAAGAAGACCATTCTTCTAAGATCTGAAGAATATCAGGACAATTTCAAAGAAGATGGTCTCCCACACAAAGTTTGCATGGATATCTAACTTTGTGAGGAATGATGGATGGTTTCTCATTAGATGTTGCATTCAAAGTAATGGTTGCTTGGTTGTCCCTCTTCTGAATTTGATTCTTCTTCTTCTTCTTCCCTTTCTTCTTCTTCTTAGCCACCTGGTTACTAGTACCAATACCTTCACCGAGCGGAGAGGAAGAAGGGGAGGAAGAAACAACTGACGAAGAAGGCAAATGGTCAACTTTAGGATCAATTGGAGGTTGATTTTGTCTAGTTGGAGGTGTACTTGATTGCAGAGAAATCATGATATTTTGAACCAAGGAGGTTGAAAACAACCATATTGGCAAGCCAATGGTAAATCCAGAAAGGGATAATGTAGCCATATAAGGAGCACCAATATTTCTGAAAGGAGGAAAAGGACAAGGATTCCCATCAAAAGGAATTCCTTGATCGATGGATTTCATATTTGTCGCCATATGTTTCAACCTAAGATCAACTAAGGAGTGAACATGGAGGATGGTATTTGCAGTCAATTAATTTTATTTTAATCAAAGTAACATAACAAAACAAAAGAGGGATAATCTAGGCAAAAGGTTTACTAAGCAATTGTGAACCACAAAATACCTCCCAGCGAACCAAGAAGTATGGGGAGGAAATCTCCCCGAATGTTGTGTTCGATGTATCACAATGTACAAGGAAACCGACTGGGTTAACAAAGGATGGATAGCAACATAGTGTTGTGCTCCCATATATACCCGAAAGTATGTGGAGGCCCAATATGTATAAGCACTGTCTAATGCAAAACCACATAGTGAGAGCATTCCCATATACTTTACGTACTGTAACACTGCCCTATATACCCGAAGTTACGTGGGCAAGCTACAATATACTCATGTACGTGGAATGAGGTATCACACTCGGGATGTATTGTAAACAAGTTAGTGACAACTGCTTTGTTTTACAACGCTAGAACACGTCTCTAGCCTAGACCTCTAAATGTTTTTCAGTAGGTGACAATGCTCCATTAGGTAAATTCAGATAAATTTTTAGTTGATCTTCCTTAGAATTTACCTTTCAAGGTTCACCATGTGATGTATGTTTGCAATTCCTAAATTGCAACTAATATGATAAGCATTCTTTCCATTCAATTTAACAATGAAAATCCTTAGCTAGTAGGGATAGAGCAATCAGATTTTGACAAAGAGCAAAGAGAACATCTAATGCAATTTCCCTAGCTATTCCTTTCAAGAATTCACAAACTACAATATGAATGATGCAAGTTTTTATTTTCGATTCTGTTATGATGAACAAAAAGGAAATATGCACATACAATCAATCAATCTTTCATTAGAACAAAGACTTTTACGACAGTTCTAATTCGAAGGAAGAGAATACTTTATGACACTTTCTTTCGAATGAAGATTAATCAACTATATTCTTACTTTGACTATAGACTGATAATGACAAAGAAAAAATTAAAGAAACATTATTCAATCAAATCAAAGTAGGGCTGTAAAAGGAGATAAAAATTTGTTCTATGAGACATGACATTCATTAATTAATCAACAAGCAAACAAACAGAGAAAAATTGGCAAAAACAGTTTCCAAAGGTGGGAATTTGACCTAAGGTTGATCAATGCATGTCATAGAGGGCCTAACGACACTGCATAGCACTGTCTCTCACTCAAGGGTGCTCTACAGAGCACTGTCCCCTGACCAAGATTGCGCTGATTTCTGAGAGGCCACTCAAGAGTCATCTAACCTCAATTTTTTTACCAAAATTCAATGCAAAAGAGCTGACATAGAGTCAATGAACACAAATAAAGTCTAAAAGGATGTCTTAGGAGGTGAATACGCTACTAGAAAAGGTGATAGTTTCCCTAGTGGAGTCGCCAATTTTTTTTGGAGAATTCAGCATCTACGGATAAACACTAATTCACTAGACAAGTAGTTGTGCCTAGAACAATATTTTAAAGTATCTTAGACTTTTCCTATAAGAAATAGATAAGAAGAGAGGATAGAAGGCCTACCTGTAGTTCTTCTTTCCTCATGTCTCCCTTGTATTGATTCTGTCGCTCCTTCCCCTACTTAATCCACTTGAAAAGTACCCTGTCAACACAACAGAAGATGAAAACTGATCAAAGCATATGATCCATTGAATATAAATGAAAGGAATCAAATGTAATTCATACATATAAGCATTATGAAAGAAAACAACATATGGAGAAAGGTTCAAACACTTTATTAGATAGAAGAAGGAATTACAACCATCAATGTCTGATTCAAAGTCATTCCTCCAGCTTGGATCCCATCCACAACATATCAAAAGCAAGACAAGCTTGTGGCATCACATCATTTGCTCCAAAGTCAAGTCTCATAGTAGCATTATCTCATTACAATTCAACATAATCTAGCCAGCCCCTAATCACTTAGATGAGTGGTCAATTTATAGGAGAATGAAGGAGGTTTTGTCATTAATGGTGACATTGAATGACCTTCCATACTTAGAATTAGTTCCATGGAGGAAGGGATGAGAGGATAGGATGCTCCTTAACTCATTCCTCATCCATTTTCAAGCTCATAGGAGTTGATAACTAAGGGAAGCCTCTAGATGACTCCAAGAGATAAGAATATTCCCCAAACCCTAATTGAATTTTGCTCAAATTCGCCTAGCATAGCCTAAAGAGGGCTTAGGTGCTCTGCAGAGCTCTCTAACAGTGTATCTACCTACACTGTAGAGAACCTTAGCAGTGTATCTACCTGCATTGGCCCTTTAGAGACCATTTCTGGATGTCTTAGGTCATGAAACTTTCTTGGAAGGAGGCATTCAAAGGGGTGACTTGTTTAGGGCATGTAACAATTGAATTTAGGGTTTGATGAGCCCTAAGACACTGAACTTAATGTTGGGATTTGATGTGCCGAAATGGATCTGTAACACCATGGTATTGGATGCTTCGGCACATATAAATATGTATTGTAACATTGAAAGGAACATAATGAAAACTCAAGCTGGTAGTCTCAATTTTGGGATCCAGGGGAAATCTCTGTGTATATGTGTTTTATGTGTTATGCTCTCACATTTTTTATTTTCTATATTTTAGAGTTTGTATGTAGGTAATTTATATACAAGGTTAAAACCTACATTTGGTATCAAAGTTGTTTTGGCTTGAAGGGGACAACTTTGTTGCTGAGGGGTTTTGCTCGGGCTTGTGGTAGACCCTGTCCAGTGGGAGATTTACAAGATCGATTCTGGTGATGAAAGAAGATGGCAAGCCATGGAAAGATAGAGATTGAGAAATTTAATAGTCAGAGTTTTGAGTTGTGGAAACTCAAGATGGAGGATCTGTTGGTGGCTAAATATTAATGGATCATGGTAGATCCAAGTACTAAAACAATAGGAGTGTCCGATGAAGAATGGAAGAAGTTGGATCGGAAGGCAAAGAGCACAATACGATTGTGTGCCTCAGATTTAGTATTGTTGAGTGTATCAGGGGAAGCTACAACGAAGTCTTTGTGGTACAATTCAGGGACTTTGTACCAATCTAAGTCTTTGGTGAATAAATTGTTCCTGTGGAAAAGTTGTATAACCTGAGGATGAAAGATGGAGACTCAGTGAAAGAGCATCTGAATGCATTTAATATTGTGGTAAGTCAGTTATTATTTGTTGATATTGAAATTTTAGATGAAGATAAGTGCATCAATTTGTTGTGTTCTCGTCCTTGCATGCTCCATGTTAAGGCCCAGGCAGTGTCCAGGTAGCCAAATTCACTCTCACGTTAACATGAAGGGAGTGACCAGATGCTTCACTATTGTTGACCATCATCTAAAGCTTTATGAAGTTTCTTGAATTCTAAGTGTGTTTGACATATTCTGCCAATGTTAACTAGTTTATGAAATTGTTGAGTTAAATTTGTGATCACATAATTAAGTATTGTGCATGAAATAAGATGGTGACATGGAATATGTCAGTACCATAGATGTACTCTAGATAAAAACAAGATCTTCTAGCAAGAAAATCTTGAATATTTTCCATAACATGAACATACACACTAAAATTTTGTTTAAAGGGATCCAGGACATACATATAGATATGTCACTATGTTTTTGCTACAAGAGGTTGCCATGATTTGAAATTACTGGTATGTATGAAAAGTGTTTTGACATGGTTCTTGAAAATAAGTTTGAATTGATGATTGAGATGTGCTTTGACTATACATAACTCTACAATAGTAATTTGGACTTGACCTAATGTCTAGTGATATGATTTGACAATTGTTGATTTGTCATGATATCAATGATATGTGCGCATGATGACTTATGTGGGTATTCATATTTGACCTCCTTGTTCTTAGAAAAATGGTTGAAACAATGATAGTTGTGATTATGAATGACTTATGATTATAATAATAACTTGATGAAGCCTCAGACTTATATTGCATAATCGAATTCAAACTTGATATGAGCTCTACCTATCTCCTAGTTAAAAATATTAATACTACGATAATGATGACTCTGATTCTAGTCATTATATGGCTTAATATAATAAGATGATTTTGTTGATATAATGATACAACATTAATTTATGTAAGGATTATTACGATGACCTAGAAATGAATTATGCTTAGAATCCATATATGTCTATATTTGACATTTATCTGATGAATTCAGGATGATGAATTACAAGATATGGCTTTGATATTGATTCTAGTTTTGATTTTATATCCTGATGATCTACTTGTGATAGGTTATGAGCCTTTGATGATAAAAATCAAAGGGAGAATGACTTTGAAGCCCAAAATGATGTATCATGGAATGATGAATTGATGTCTAGAATTTGAAAAAGAAATTCCATATTGCACAACTATTGAAAAATGTTTTTGCAAATCCTTGATACTCCGATTTGTTGAACTCGGAATGTCATCTGATAGTTGATTGATGTATTATTGATTATGTTTTTGAACAACCATCTATATATATATGATGTGCATAGAACATTAATAAATTCATGATTGAGCTACTTCACTCACATAAAGATTCCACTGAGCATGATTTGAAATATTTGCATGAGATATTATATTTTGAGAATGAGATATTTCTCTTATGGTATGTGTCTGCACAAATGTATTGCTAATATTTAAGATTCTTTTTTGATAAGCACATTTGGATGTTGTTCTAGTAAGAGATTTGTCATGATATCTTGGATGAGAAGTCCATAGAATGACCAAGGTTCATCATGTTGATGCTAGCATGGCTAGCTATGAGGAAGGATACAAAAGCTCCTTAGAGAGTTGTTTTAGCATGATCTAGGTATGGCACGGTTACATTTAGGACCGAGATACTCTCACATATTGAGACAGTCCAGATGTTCGAAACAAGCTGAAGATTGTGGTTGGCACCTCCTTTTGAGGGAGGATGATTATGATATCCTTTTGTGATTTATATGATTATCTATGATCTGACATGATATTTGATTTTTTTTTGTGTATGAACATGAAAAAACTACTATTGAGACAAGTAGATTTTAGATATTATCACAAAGGGATTACCAAAGAGAAATTTCTTGATTTTCAGAGAGCATCCCCTTCGAAGGAAGGGAAGCGCTGATCAAGGACACTAAGGTAACTCTTCCTACCTTGTTTGAGCCCCCAAGTTGACAAATAGAGATGGAAAGATCCTAGGGTTGAGGGACCTCTGGAAAATAGGGGGTTACCCCTATCTGTTACCCATAGGGTTGGAGTAGTATCTCACCCTACCTTGGTATTTACAAACTATAACCTAGTTGGCTTCATACCCACAAGTCCGATTTATTGGGAGTATCGCTCCTCATCTGGCCAACGAGGTAAGAGTGTACTTAGGGGTGTACAAACAAAGGCGATTATGATGCAGGTGTTCTACCACATGAATGGGTCATAGATGGGAAGATCAGTATGTAATAGGATGGGTTGATATGACTCGATATGATTTCGGGTTGAGGGCAAAGTTCCCCGATGAAATTCCAGGGTTGAGCATTTACTCCCATATGTGATGAATTATCCTATTGGTCGGTATGGGTGGAAGTCATTTCTCCCGGATGTGATTCCATATTGACACATTCTCCCTAATGATATTCTCTCCGATGAAAACATTATAGGTATCATCCCGATGACATAGATTCCAGATAGCATCCTGATGGATAAAGGGTGGCATCTTGAGCTCCCCTCTAGTAACAGATTCTTCCTCTTCTAGATATGAGAAAGAATAATCAAGAGATAAAAAGGAATAAGAAAGGGATATATCGAGATGTACAATGATTATTTTTGATGGACATGGCACAATGACTACATGAAAAATATGATCTGTGATGATATATTGTTCAATGGACAGATATTGGCAAGTGGAATTCTCCCTAATTGAGAGGCAGTGTTAATTTCTGGAACTGCGGTAAAATTCCACCTTGTAGAGCTCAAATGACTAATATAATGATTGCACTATATTCCTCTTTTTTAGAGTACCAAAATAGACCTAAAGATCACCCAATTTTGTTAAGCAGAAGTTGAATTATGAGTTATTTTATTCAAACATGTATTCTGGAATGGGTTGGCTCTAATCACATGAGTAACTACTTTGGTCAGACTTAACCCCAAGTGAACCCTCAGGAAAGACTATAAGTAGAATATACCTAAAGATAATTTGTCTTGGTTCACATAGCTTCGACAGAAGGAGTTTGCTCAAGGGTCCAAAATCATAGGCAAAATGTTCAGTCTGGGTTAGGGTCTTCTAGATCTCAATCATTGGCATAGAATAAGGTATTCTAGTCCTTGGACACTAGCACATAAGCCTATAAGAGTAACTATATACCCTTGGACTCTATCACAAAGGCTTATGGGAGTGACTATGGATTTATAGGCAGATTGAAAGGTTCAAGTCCCCGATCACTCACATATTATTGTCTTGAGAGCAACTAGGACATCTCAGTCACTCGCACAATAGTTGTAAGGGAGTCACTCTAGGATTTAGGTGTATTGTACCATAGTCGCATGCATAAAGACTTCCTGAGAGCAACCGTGCAGTCAAAGTCGCCTGTATACAATGACCGAGAGAGAGACCAAGGTGTTTTGGTTGCACATAGACAATTTTGATGAGAGTGACTCAAGGTTAGATCTAGCATTTGACATCTCGACTTCAGTTGACTTTAGTAATCTGGTAGGTATAGGTTTTTGTAGATCTGATTTGTTAGTATCTGTTTCAAACATATGTATTGGGCTCATTGACAGTGACAATAGTGCTCAATAGCGTTTGACACAGTGATAACAATATACAACAGTTGACATTTGTTTGTCACAACACATTAGAACTATCAGTATGAGGATTTTGATTCCTAGCATGATTAGATTTGTTTCATGAATATCATTATTTTTTTGCTTCATAGATAAAGTTATGGATAATTCTTCTCTCTTCTACTGCATCATTTGATTATGGTCTAAGAAGAAGAATATTTGCAACGGTTTTCCGCATAGTGGGTTTTGCCTTGGTCTCGGACCAATCCTGGTGTCTCTATATGTGTGCATGCTTTCTTCTACTATTCCTTTTATGTTTTGCTGGATTGATGATGATGGTGATGTTGTTTCTTTTTATGTTATTGCACATGTTGATGCATAATGGTGTAGATATGGAAAATTTAATGATGATATGGGGTGAACTTAATTTATTAATGATGAAATGCAACTATCATACCAAAGAACAATGTCACCTATGAAAAATTAAACTATCTTGTGTTGCAAGATTCAAATTTGTGTCAAGTTTAGAGGTCAAAATTTCTTATATTTAGTTGTCAAATGAGTGTGCTTTTGACCAAGGGTCACCTCTAATAATGGGGTTGAGTTATCCTTCTTGAAGTCTACAAAAACAAATAAAAAAATTGAATTTCCCTTTGAATATTTATAATTTCTTTTGTTGATTTTGAAGGATCCTAAGCATGTGATATTACCTCTCGATGCTACAAAAGTCAACACTCCCTCTTCGAGAGTGAGTTATTCTCTTGCAATAGATTTGTCTTTAACAAGGAATTCTCCTTCATAAGAAAATTGTTATCATGACCCATGTATTTAAATATCCAGGGCGTGCCATGATCATTTATGACTCTTTAAAAAAATTTATAAAACTCTTTTGGTCATGACCTTAGCCTAGGCATCAAAACTTTTTAACTTCTTAATATAATTATCCTCTGAACTATTCACATTTCTGGTCAGAGTCCTTTGTGACCTACCCAAGTACTTCTATTATTTAAAGGAGAGTTTCATCTATCTCCCTTGGTTTACAGAGTCAATTCATTCTGCCAGCTGAGTCCTTTTGGATTCTATGGAGAAGATATATCTAATATTATTTTCCATGGAACATTCACTTTTGGTCAACCTCACCAAGTTCTTCTAGCTTCAAAAGTGAATGTATACATATTTTCTTAGTCAAAATCCTTCATGACCCATCCAATATCTTTTTTGGCTTCCTCATCATTCTTTTCAATGAGGGAAACATCTAGCATGAAACTAAGCTAAAATGTATCCACAATTTATTCATTCGTGAGTATGTAATAGAGCTCAATTAATCCTTGCTTCATAATTTCTTGAATTTAATGATCTGGTCATTGCTTTATGTAAAGTCTCACTTATTTCCTTAGATATATCATAGGTACTAATGTACCATATATGTATATTAACCTGAAATGTTCAATTATGAGATATTTGGTCCATCAATATGGATTTGTAATTCAACAAAAAATTGTACAAAATCCTTCATCTTGAGGTATCCCTTGTGTTAATATTGGTTTCTCCCTCTTACTTCAGAGACCATATTAGCAATGTTCCTACAAAATTTATTCAAGTATCATAAAAGAAACAATTATTATTTGTGTAAAGTGATAGAAGAAAAAAATAAAGGAATGTAAGGAAAAACAAATAATAGTCAAGATGGAAGGATACATATTACTTATCTTTTGAGAGTTGTAAGAATGTTTTTATTTGATCTTTCCTCCTTGTAGATATTCTTCAAATTCTTCTATGATTCTTATATAATATTCCAAACCTAATTCTAGAATTTACTTTCTAGAAGATTTCAATAGGTTGTATGTTTCCTTTAGAAATTAGTTCCTTTTGATCATCTATGATCCTAAGTATTTATAGATCATTTCATTTTTCCTTCATAGGAAATTCCTTCTTCCTACTACACTTCCTTGTACTACAACAATCCTTAAAATTTTTCCTTTTATTACATCAATAATAAGAATAAAGTACCAATGCTTCAACAAATAGAATAATAAATATCTAAGAAGCAAGGATGGGAAGAACATACATACTTATCTTTCAATTATCAAATTCTTCAAATGAAGAATTTATTTGACTTCTTCAGAGATGGCTTCACATCATTATTTTATTCATTAACATTGGCCATATAATATTGTGCCTTTTCCTTCCTCTTTCTTTCAAGGCATTGTGATGCATAGTGATCAAGATTATGAAAGATGCAACATTTGAATTTTGATATGTCTTTCTTATTTTGACATGATCTATTTGGACTTCTTTCATAAAAATTTCCAATGTTCTTGTTGTCAAATTTTCCAAAGTTCCTCTTATTAAATCTTCTATGATTCCTCCCTTTCTTTTTGTGAGAAACAAGGGCTTGCGTCTCTTTGTGTTGAGGTTCATTTTTAACTTGACCTAATTTATTCTTGAAAACAATCATCCCACATATCATCAAATCATGGTAGTTTTCCACGTGCATAAACTCCTTGAATGAATGGTTTCCATGGTGAAGGAAAGCCACAAAGAGAAACTATAACTAATTATGAATCTTGAATTTTATGATCATTGGCTATAAGTTCATCTTTGATTTGAATTATTTAAATAAGATAAGATGTGATAGAATCTGATTTAGTCATTTTAATATTGAAAAGATAATTCTTCAAGGCTAATTTGTTGTTATTATTATTTCTTACATATAGCTTTGTTAGGGAATTGTACATTTCTTTGGCACTCTTTATTCCTTTAACATGAAGAATCGTGTGGTATTTTATAGAGTATACAATAATCCTCTTTTCTTTTACCTCACTCTGTTTGAATTTTTCCTTCTATTCAACTCCCTTTGGTTCTGGAATATGTTTTTCTATTTGATCTAGAAATTCATTTCCTTCCAAGATGAGAAGTACTCGAGTTTTCCAAGATTCATAGTTGATTGCACCTTGCAATATGTCCTCACTTCTGAGGTTTGGATCCATTATTAAAACTACGAGGAATAAAATTTTTGAGAACCCTCTTTCTCTACGACTGACTTAAAATTATTCAATTCTTTGCTTCTTATGGTTTCTCCTTCACCTAGGCTTTGATACTATGTTGATTTTATGCTTATAATAGAAACTGAATTTTCTAATGTGATAATTAATTCCAATGATTTGTATTCTTAATTTTCCTTATGTCATTTGTATGATTAAGTAATTATACATAGAAAAATATCAACTATAACATAATAACCATAGGTTCATAAAGAGACAACCAAACACAATAAGGGACACATGATTACATCCGAAAAACCCAACCTTTAGAAAAACAAAACCAACTTTTCTACTAAGAAGAATACAATCTTCAACAAATTTTACAATATAAATTGTCTAGAAATATGTGTCATTTTTTCAATCACAAATACAAATCAAACCTGGTCAAACTACATACTGAGAAATTTCGCCTTCCCTTAAAGGTCTACTTGGAAACTCATATTTTTGTGTCTTGTCTCCTTCACTTAAATGAACAGAAAATATATTGTCTTGTGAGATTCAAATTCCATCCCAAGTGGGGAGGTCAAATTTTCTTATATATAGTGGTCAAATGAGTGCCATTGTGACCAAGGGTAACCTCTAATGGTGGGACTAACTTAGGCTTTGTGGAGAATACATAAATAAATATAAAAATGAATTTTCCTATTTAATATTTATAATTCTTTTTTTTTATTTTATTTTGAAGGATACTTAGCATGCGAGATTACCTCCAAACGCTACAAAAAATAACACCATATACACAATATGGATGCACGCAACATGATTACATGTGTTATCACATTAATATATGTAGGTTTTATTTAGGAGGTCTTACAAAACACTTTGGTAAATCAACTTGGACCAAAATATTGGGGTGTTGGGTAAAACCAATCATGGACACTTTACAACACCATTTCTATTCAAGTGCAACAAACATTCAAAATTATTTTATTGTTGCAAAGTTACTATACGAAAAGTGCATTTATATGTCATTACAATGTACTACTTCTTTTATCCCCACATAAAGGGTCTCGGGTTACCCTTCGACCAAACCTACCAATTTGTATCCTTCACAACTTGGATCCTTTGCCTCTCATCTTGGACACACCAAGACAATTTTCCATCTCCGCTTAATCACAACATTTTCTTAACACTTAACATATTTAGCTAATTCTTTTACATCTTTGTCTAGTTTTTATGTTGGATTGTTTCACTATTTATCTTGAATCTTCCTAACTTTAACTTATAGTTGTTAGAGTAGTCAACTCCAATCAAAATACATTCGCATATTAAGTTGATATACTTCTGATATATCTTTTAAAAATTCTAAAAATTTTCAAAGAGACAATTTACTTCACCATTGCCAAAAAATATTCTACAATCATCATTAATGAAGTCTTCATTAACATTACAACCATGCATATTTTCTTATTATAAAACTTTGTTTCAACCTTCTCCAATTTCCTACATCATTTCTAAAAAAAACCTTTATATTAAAATAAATTATAATGGAAAACATATTCCATAACATGTGAAGGAAATATAAAACCAATTACTTATATCCTTCCTACATTGTAGGACCACTATTAACAAATTTACTATAAACAAATAAAGAGGTTCTCATTGGTTGATATGAACGTAATCATGGTGACCACATATGAAAATCTCTTTATTTAATGCATATTAAATCTTATTAATTTACTTTTCCATGTTATTGCAACCATTGACCACACACTACTACACGAAAGGCACTTGTAGGACATTTTTTTAACACGAAAGAAATCTTTTGTCTTAAAAAGTCACTTTTTATTTTGGTTATTTTATATTAAAAAATAATGTGAATTGAATATTCTTAAATATAGAATTTAAGATAGAAATAGTTTGAGACAAAAATATTTTAAGACAAAATTTTATATTTAAGACAAAAGAGTTTGAGACAAAAATATTTCAAGACAAAACTATATATTTAAGACAAAAACAGTTTAAGACAAAAATGTTTTAAAACAAAAATTTATATTTAAGACAAAAATAGTTTGAGACAAAAACATTTTAAGAAAAAAAATTATATTTAAGACAATGGTCACTTAAGATAATGACAACTAGGACAAAACTCATTTAATATAGTTAACAATTAAGATAAAATCATATCAATTTAACACAATGTTATCTAACACCTACAAAATTGACTCTGATAGTGTGCCCTAAGTCCACCAACTTGTAGGCGACTATTATCTCGCGCCTACACTATGGATTCTATTTCACTTATGATGAACCTTATCTTATATAAAGCTAAGGATTTGTTGGACTCTTCATTTGTGAGGGTAGTCGACTCTAAAGAACGCGACAACGTTTCCTGGAAAGATTTTCTGGATATCAATTCCTCTTCCGTCCCTTCGATCTCTACTAATATGACTAGAGACAACTTGTTTTTCATTTCATTCGGGAAGTTTGCACAAAGATTCCATGAGTGAATAGGGGATAATTATATTTTTTATTTTTAAAAATAGATATTCAAACCACATGAAATTTAATCATATCAATTTCTTTCTTTTATTATTATATTTCATTTTTCACTAATCCTTTTAATAAATAACAAAATTAGAATATGCTAAGTATATTAATCTTTAATTAATTATAAAAATTAAAATATAACATTTTGAAAAGTTAAAATAGTTTAACTAATTTTTAAGTATTTAATTTAAATTACATTCTTGAAATTATATTAAAAATTACATAAAAATAATAAATTAAAAATAATTTATATGGTTGCCCCCGAAGCAAGGGACCATTAAGATAAACTACAATGGAGTGGACAAAGGCAACCCAGGGTTAGTGGGCTTTGGGGGGGTCTTCAGGAATTATCAGGGGGAAATCTTGTGGATTTATGAGGGAAATATTGGTACCTCAACCAATAACACTGGCGAACTGCACAGTCTAGAACATGAGATCACCATTGCAAAGTGCTGCAAGTTTAGCCCTCCGATTATTGAAGGTGATTCAACTTTGGCGACGCAAGTCAGTAGGAAACTTCAACAGGGGATGGACACCGCTAAGGTATTAGATAATTGGTGTTTAAACAATGTATTACAGAGAATCAAAAACAACATTGAAAGCATGGAAGGGATTCACTTCCAAACAATCAGAAGAGAAGGGAACAAGTTGGTGAATAGGTTGGATAATGAAGGTACATCAGGTAACCTATGGTTGCAATCAAGGTCATGAAATGACCTGTAATATGGCGATCTCCATCAGCACTATGAAGTATTCAATGCCAAGGACAATAGGAAAAACCAACATTAAACATTTGAGGATCCCAAGTCGCATCAATGATGGATCAAAAAAATTGGAGGGTTGTGGTTCTAACGATTATCTACCATGAGCCATCCTCTATTTGACAGTCATGCTTTATAATCCTCTTGCGGCTCCACTCTCCAGCAGGGTCACCGTCCTTATTTCCATTCAGTGTTGTGAGGTACTCTCCCCACCACCTAACTTTGTTACCTCACATGCTCTAACTTCACTCCCCTTCCCTCATCTCCCTGCCCCTCGAAACTCTCACATCCCTATTAATACCACCCCTCACCCTCTCCTTCCCATCATTCTGCCCGTTATGGTTCCTTGGCCTTACTGTCTCCCCCCTACAATCAACCTGTTGTCCACCCCTTTCTCTCCCATGGCTCCCAAGCATAGTTCTAGTTGTTATCACCAAAACATTGATCACCTAGCCTAATTTACTAGATGGATCAAAGTACACCATGTAAAGCCAATTTTACCATAGTAAAATTTCTTTCACTATGAGAAATTACCTAGTAAACCATCTTTATTAAGTAATGTATAGTTAAACTCATGAAGAATAATTAAATAAATCACTATTTATTTGATTTTCTTCTAGGAATAATTAATCAAACCTTTGTTTTATTATTATTCCTTGTCAAATTTGACCCAAACATGAAAAATAAACAGATAAATCATTATTTATCTTATTTTTTCTAAGAATAATTAATTAATCACTATTTAATTATTATTATTTGTTAATTTTGACTAAATCCCTCAGGAATAATTAAATAAATCCTTATTTGTTTATTATTCCTTAACTAATTCCTTGAGGTGATAAATAAATCATTTATTTATTTATTATTTCCAAATAAAAGTTTAAATACTTTTTCCCTCCTAAACAAATATAATAAAATATTCCAAGTGGTTATTCCAAAAATGGGATCAATAATATTATATTATTGCTCATTATTTGAGGATAACACAATATTTTGTTATAAATAGAAGGGTTTTCCATTCATTATTCACTTTTGATTATTTTCATTATTGCACTCATTGTTGTAACTTTGATTATTTTCATTCTCGCACACCATATTTTTTTTGGGTTTTCACATTATAGAGGAAAGAGTCTCTACACAAGCTCAAGATGTTTGAGGATATCCAAGAACCCATCCCATAGAGGGGAACTGATAACATTTATCTATTCTCTTCCCATGTGTTATAATAAAGTTATTCTTTGCATATCTGGTTTCCATTGGATTATTGGAGTTATTACTCTTTCTTTTTGTTGTTTAACTATGACTGTGGCATAGATACATACTTTGATAGGTTTTGTTTCTATCAGTTGTTGCAGATCTACAATGTTTAGCAACCATTTATATTGTTGAGATTGTTTGTCATCCATAATCTTAAGTGGGTTCTTTCCGTACATCATTGAGAAGAAAACACTACAAAACTAGCATGGCTCCCAGTTAGGGGCACGAACGAAGTAGATATTCCTCTTTCCATAACTCCTTAGGCTCTCCTCCCACTACTCATGTTGAGTCCTTGGCGAGGTGCACAGCTCTAAACTAGTCGGTTATGGCGAACCCTGAAACCCAAGAAATAATTGCAAGCTTAGAGGCCCAAGCCAAAGCTCTAAGAAGAGGAGTTTGCTCGGATGAGGTTGCTGCTAACTTCACCTAGATCTCCAACCCATCTATCACCAAAGCTAGAGAAAATCTCTACGCCTGCTCCATTGATATTTGGTGCCAGATGAAGGCTATCCTTGGTCTAGCTTTGCAAGAGCGAGCAGACTGCTCCAAGGTGGTGGAGAACAAAATTGATAGCCTCACCGACAAATTCATGGTTTTTGTCGAGGTGGTCCACAACTACCTCTATATCACTCGAGAATATCCTTAATACATTGTCTTAAAGAAAAAGTCTACATCCAAGTTGTATTCGCGCACAGACTTCTCTCCAAATATAAAGAAGGAAGGTAGCTACACTTAGAACAATAGATTTAAAGAGTTTAACCTTCTCCTATAGAAGATAAATAAGACAAGGTACCTACTTGTTATCTTTCGTTGCCCTTTGTCTCCTTTGAATATCTCTCATCACTCCTTCTCGAACTAAATCCGCTCGATAAGTACTCACAATCATAAACAGAGGACAAAAAACAATTAAAGCAAGATATCTATCTACTAGAAGCAAATGGAATAGAAAGAATTTACACATAAAATCATCATACATAAAGACAAGAATATGAGAAAAGGTGTAAACAACTTTATTAAGTAGAAGGAAGAGTTACAACCAAAGAAGTCCATTCCCATGTCACTCATCTAGCTTGAGTTCCATCCTTCATCACACCGAAATCACAACACTCCCGTAGCATAACAATCTTGCTTACAATCTCTAACCTCAAACCAACAATATCTCCTTACAAATTCTCAAATTCTAGCCCTTGATCACTATGATGAGTGCTCAATTTATAGGGAAATGGAAGTGGTTTTGTCATAAATTGGGCATTGAATGGCTTTCCAATTTGGGAGTTAGTTTCCATGGAGGAAGGGATGAGAGGGTAGGAGGTTATTTTATTCATTTCCTATCCAATTTCGAGCTCATAGGAGAGGATAAGAGGTCATAATCTTCTAGAATGGTCTAGAATGTAGAAATATTCCTAGAACCCTATGAAGATTTCGCTCAATCTCGTCTAGCGCGGGTCAAAGTGTGCCTAGGTGCTTCACAGAGTAGGCTTGAATGGGCCTAAGTGTTCTACAGAGAAATTACCCCTGACCAAGGCTACACTGGTCCCTCAACGAGTCATTTCAGGATGTTTTTAGGTCAGGAAACTCTTAGGAATGATGGCATTCAATGTGATGACTTTTCTAGGGCATGTAGCAACTGAATTAGGGTTTGATGAGCCCTAATGGTACTGATATGAATGTTGGGAGTGATGTGCGCAAATAGACCTGTAATAGCTGACCCCTAAAGCATGAAGTCAAAAATGGTAATGTGGAGTGATATGCTTTACGATGTGATGAGGAGGTTATAAAGTGGATGGTGACTTGCATCAATTACAATACATAATATCATGATATTTTGGATTTTTCATGAATCGATGAGGGAAGGCATACCCATGCTCAGCATATAACCTTTTCATTACATGTACATAAATGAGATAGTCATCTATAGATATAGACCCATGACAGGAGGACCATCTATATAAATCCATCGTACAGATGATTTAGTACTCTCTTGCAATCGCAGACCAGATGGATGAGACTAGATCCAGGTTCTTCTATCTCGTTCAATCGTTTGCTCGAGTATGATTCTAACCATGTGAATATGTGATCTGGAGTCGAACATGGGAAGACACCATCTCATTACCAGCGAATGATGTAAGCCATTAACAGATGCAAGAGAGATCATCGATAATGATAATGATTCTAAAGGTACTGCAGTACATTCTTCATGGTGCGAATAGATGTTTTGATGTCAAACACCATACAAAGTCTTTAGGTTGAAGGTTAGTGATGTCAACCTATCGCTAGTAGCGAGAAACTTTCCATTGATGTATGCAAGCCTCAAGGTACTGAAAGGGTGTTTCTAAGTCAACTTCAATGTGTCGATGTTGAAAAGAAGTGACTCACCGCAGGAGGGCCTTGATGTATCCCACATCAATGACATGAAATGAGTGTAATGATTTTGGAGATTGAATGTGACTAATGACGAGAGGTTTAGGAATGGAGGTCATGAAAATGAAGGTTTATAAGTATTCAAAGGATGAAGTTTACTGAAAGACTTCTCTTGAACATATAGGCGACACTTAATGAATTGGCAACATTGACCCAAAACCAAAGTGATGGATGGTGTGATAGACCATAGGTATTATAACCATCAAGTAGATAACCCAACCTAAGTAGTCACGGAGATGAAGTGAAAGTGTCATGTTTAAGAGCGACCTGCTACCATAAAGTGGTTTACCCCTTTTCTAATTTTCCCTAGTCATTGCTGACCAGTAACTCTTTATTTTTATAAAGCTTGAGGAGGATAACATATGCTTGTTGTATAATTCCACCCTTTGGCAAATCCATCGCTATGTGATGTTTTAACGAGTCTAGTGAAGGTGAAACTCGGTCTTGTCATGATGAACAAGTTTGTCACTATTTCATGTTTTAACAAGTTTAATGACAATGAGAACTCGGTCCTTTTCATGTTTAGAGAGTTTGAAAAGGGACAAAAAGAAAGCTCCACAAGTTTTTTTTCATATATTTGTCTCTCAAGTCTGAAAAAGTGTAAAATAATACGAGAGAGAATGTATTGACGATGTTCGATCAAAATAATCCTTTTTCGTAAGTAATCTATCTCAGTCCCAAAAAGGGTTAAACTTATACTGAGTAGATGTCATTTCCAATCCTTTAACGAGATGAAAAGGACAAGCACTCGACAATATTTTAATGTTTCGAGAGTCTGAAAAGAGCTACGAGAGAGAACCTATTGACCATGTTCGATCAAGATCTTCCTTTTTCGTAAGTAATCTATCTCAGTCCAGAAAAGGGTTAAACTTATACTGAGTAGATGTCGTTTCCAATCTGTTAATGAGCTGAAAAGGACAAGAGCTCAACAATATTTTCATGTTTCAACAGTCTAAAAAGAGCTTAAAGAGGGCTCAAATTTAAGGAACAATTGGTGTCTAGGATAGCAACTAATTCCAGTGATGTTAGAACTTTTCAAAACATGTTGATTTATGTGAAGAGGCTGGCTAATAAGACCACTCATTGCAACTGTTCCTCAAAACAGGTAAAACAACCAAGTGAAAGCGTAGGCCAAGCATATAGTGATGATGGAAGGAGAAAAACCAAGGCTCATGTGATGGAAGAGGTTGATAGAATGGAAATCACAAGGGTTAAAATAGAGATGGGTTCATTTTTACACAAGCTTGAACCATAGTGAACTATGCTTGGATTTAGTTTCATTTTTATACAAGCTTGAAATGAAAAAATACGCTTGATTTAGTTTCATTTTTACACAAGCTTGAAATGAAAAACTATGCTTGGATTCAGTTTACACGCCCTCGGCTAAAGAGGTCTAGGCTAAATACGTGTTCCGACGTCGTAAAACATAGTAGATGTCGTTAACTTATCTGTGATAGATTCCAAGTGTGATACCTCATTCCACATACATGAGTATATTGTAGCTCGTCCACGTACCTTTGGGTATATAGGGTGGTGTTACAGTATGTAAATTATAAAGGAATGCTCTCACTGTGCGGTTTCACATTAGACAACGCTAACATGGATTGAGCCTCCCCATACTTTCAGGTATATATGGGAGGACTACATTAAGTTGCTATCCATCCTTAGGTAATCAAGTCAGCCATCTTATACACTATGATACACCAAACACAACATTCAGGGAGATTGCCTACACGTATGTTAATTCCTTGGTTTGCTAAGGTAGTATATTGCAGTTCATAATTGCTTGGTAATCCTTTTGCCTAGATTATCCCTCTTTTGTTTTGCTATGTTATTTTGATTAAAATAAAATTAATCGACCATGGATAATATCCTCCACATTCACTCCTTATTTGATCTTAGTTTGAGACATATGGCAACAACTCCGGAGTCTACCAATCAAGGAATTCCTTTTGATGGGAATCCTAGTCCTTTTCCTCCTTTTGGAAATATTGGTGCTCCTTATATGGCTACATTGTCCCTTCCGAGATTTACCATTGGCTTGCTAGTATGGTTGTTTTCAACCTCCTTCGTTAAAAATGTCGTGATTTCTTCGCAATCAAGTACTCCTCCAACTGGACAAAATCAACCTCCAGTTGATCCTAAAGTTGACCCTTTGCCTTCTTCCTTGGTTTTTTCTTCCTCCCCTTATTCCTATTTGCCTAGTGAAAGTATTGACACTAGTAACCAAGTGGCTAAGAAGAAGAAAATTCAACAGGGGGTAAATAAGCAACCATTTCTTTGAATGCAACTTCTGATGAGAAATTGTCCAATAAGCCTCACAAAGTTCGATATCCATGCAAACTTTGTATGGGAGACCATATTCTTTGAAATTGTCCTGATATTCTTCAGATCTTAGAAAAATGGTCTTCTCATTCACATCGTCCTGTGTCATCAACTTCTGGAGATCATGCTAGTGACACACCATCAACTAGTGGTAGTAAAGTTCATGGAAAGGAGGGTAAAGTTAAGTTTCCCTATAGGTTATGTGAAGGGAATCACCCCATTCACCTTTGTCCCTATCTGGATGAAGCCAAAAAAGTGTTGGATAACATTCCTGCTTCTCCGCAGTGACTTCCATCTGGTTACAAGAGACTGTCCCTTAATCCTTCACTAGCTGATAAAGTGACAAACCCAAATCAACTGTCGGTCAAACCCACTCTCTTTGAATGTGAGTCCCATGCGTTTATACCTAAGCAATCGAAGTTTGGGGAAATAATTGACCCGATTTCACCTTCAGTTAATTGTACCTTTCCCGAAGAGAGTGAATATGATACCACTCAGGTTCTTTTCATTTCTTTTGATTTCAATGAGCTTGGGGGAAATCCCTTCCAGAGCATTGTTCTCCCATCTAATGAGAACCTCTTGGAAGTCATGACCTCCTATGGGTCGTAACAAGGGGTATGAGGGTATTTCCTGGTCGTGTGTCGACCTTGTTAAAAAATGAAACAAAGGGTATGAGGACATTTCCTTGTCTTGTGTCGACCTCGTTAAAAAATGAAACAAAGGGTATGAGGATAGTTCCTTGTCTTGTGTCAACTTTGTTAAAAAATGAAACAAGGAATATGAGCATAGTTCCTTGTCTTATGTCAACGTCGTTAAAAAATGAAACAAGGAATATGAGGATAGTTCTTGGTCTTCTGTCAACCTCGTTAAAAAATGAAACAAAGGGTATGAGGATAGTTCCTTGTCTTATGTCAATCTCGTTAAAAAATGAAACAAAGGGTATGAGGATAGTTCCTTGTCTTGTGTCAAGCTTGTTAAAAAATGAAACAAGGAATATGAGGGTAGTTCTTTTACTGTGTCAACCTCATTAAAAAAATGAAACAGGTCCCAGAGCATAGTTCCTTGTCTTGTGTCAAGCTTGTTAAAAAATGAAACAAAAGGTATGAGCATAGTTCTTTTACTCTGTCAACCTCATTAAAAAAATTAAACAGGTACCAAAGCATAGTTCCTTGTCTTGTGTCAAGCTCGTTAAAAAATGAAACAAGGAATCTAAGAAGAGTTCCTTGTCTTGTGTCAAGCTCATTAAAAAATGAAACAACGCCCCTTGGAGAAAAGTTCCAATTCGAGTCTTTGATTAGATCTCGTAAAACCCTAGTCGAGTATTTCACTTGAGCTCATAAATGAACCTTCATTTCATCCACGTGATAGCCATGAGTAGTCTACTTAGGTGAATGTAATGAAGCTTGGGGGGCATGCACCTAGAATCGAGTCATCATGCTGAGGGCATGTAAACTGAATCAAAGCATAGTTTTTCATTTCAAGCTTGTGTAAAAATGAAACTGAATCAAGCGTAGTTTTTCATTTCAAGCTTGTATAAAAATGAAACAGAATCCAAGCATAGTTCACTATGGTTCAAGATTGTGTAAAAATGAACCCATCTCCATTTTAACCCTCATTATTTCCATTCTACCAGCCTCTTCCATCACATGAGCCTTGGTTTTTCTCCTTCCATCATCACTATATGCTTGGCCTACGCTTTCACTTGGTTGTTTTACCCTTTTTGAGGAACAGTTGCAATCAATGGTCTTATTAGCCAACCTCTTCACATAAATCAACATGTTTTGAGAAGTTCCAACATCACAAGAACTAGTTGCTATCCTAGACACCACTTGTTCCTTAAAATTGAGCCCTTTGTTTTCTCAAAATCAGGCCCTGGAAGGCTGCAGATTAGGAAGACTTCAATTAATTGTTTCAGACCAATCTTTTAGCTAAGGCTTAGCCTCCTTAGCCTGAGAGGGCTCTCTCAAAGGCTTTAATATTTGCAATTGTGATTGAGATGGCTAACTCTTCTATGAATCAAATAGAAATGAGGCTGGTAAAATCTAAATTAACAAGCATCCATTGGGCTCATGGAGTCATGTGTTGCTCAACATTAACAGCGAATTGGCTTTGCAATGAAATCAAGGCATTCAGACTTCAATATACATAAAGTATAGTAGACACAAAGGGACAGTATACGAGTACATGAATGAAATTAGAACACAACATGTGATTTCTAAGTAATAAAGTACCCATCAAACTGTAAACAACATGAAAGACAACAAGAGGAATTTATACATTGAAGTCACTATGATTCTTGAGCAGCTGAAACCATTCACTGTATTATCAAAATAAACAGAGTCTTTACATAAGCTTGTCAACAAAGCTTTTTTACATAAACTTTCAACCCTGTGTACATTGCTCTTTCTCATATTTATAGAATTCTTTTACAAGGCCGAGATTCCTCCTCCAACATGAGGGGAATTCAAATTCTACTTCCTATGACACCTATTCAACTTTTAAAACTAACTAATAAATACGACTGATTGCTAACTAGCAGTTTAAGAGACCTAAGACAATTAGGATTCTAGTTCTACATCATGCTAAACATAGCATTTATTACAATCAATTCTCGTTCTTTGACAAGTGGTCTCTTTTAGTTTAGCTGTAGTGGGTGTTTGAAGCTGTCTGCTAGTCTTTAATGTCACATCTTCTTCCTGGCTCCTGAAAAGCAAGAAACTACCCTTGTTTATCTGCCTTTTGTTTTCCTCAAAGATATTCGAACTAATGAACCATGTCCTTCTTCTTTGATTATACCAAAATATATTAGAATGCCACCTGCTTGATGTGCTGTCAACCCGTTTTATGTGTGAAGGCAAAAGCTCTTTCATGCTATTTTGACATATTTTGAACGGTGGTAAATGTGCTCACTTTATGACAAAAATTTAAAGTTGGATTCGAATCCGTATTTTCTCCACCTGTCTTAACCTAGTTGAATGTTGAAGCTTGAGATGATGCCTTGTTGATATTCCCCTTTCAAAATTCCCGCTTGCATTTCAAACTGGTTGACTGAGATTGGATTAAAAAGCTTCAGCAGTTTCGTAGCGCGCTACTAAATTGCTGAAAGTTAGTCATCATCGTCAGTAGTTTCATAACACGCTATGAAACTGCTGTGTAATTCCAAAAAAAAAGTTTCAACCCAAATTTTTGCTATTTTGAGCCTCTTGATATGTAAACATTCTTTCAACTATCCCAAAGCTTTTCAAAACTAAATGAAGATGCATCATTCTTCAAAAAACTTGCACAATAGAAGGCTGCTCACTAGATGCAAGGACCTCTTTGAGTTCCTTACGGTACTTGTTGGTTGATAGAATGCTCTATAACAAGATGAGCTCCTCTATGATCCTGTATACTATCCACAGAGGGAGGCACTCCCATTTCCTTTTGTTTGCCTAGTAAGTTCTAATGCTTGTAAAGGCTCAGTAAATAATCTTACAACTCCAGGCTATCCTAAAATGGTAGGCCTCTTTCTATATGTTCCCTCAAATAGATTATAGGTATCAGGTTTCTGATAAGTTCCATACGAAAAATCCATGCCTGGGCCCAAAACAGCATTAATGTCTTCCGTAAAACCCATCATGGTGTAGCTTTCTCCAGGTTGTGCATTACTACTTTCCAACAACAGAGGAATCTATTCATCTCTAATTCCAGTTTCTAGTATTTTTGGTGACAAAACAAATTGTCTGGTGAAGTCACTGTGCTCTAACATTTGATGTTGTAGCAATCCATCAATCCTATCCTGTTTTTTGTGGAAGTTAGGAGGAACAGCTGGTTGTTTCACTACAGATTCTGAGGGACTGCTTGTTACTGTGTAGCCTTGCAATTCAGAAGAATTCAGTTCCATTTCATTCCTATGTTGACCACTTCCACACTTTCGACCATTCATCCTTTGGAAATCTTTGAATATCATTTCATTTTGTAATGTGCTTGGTCCTATATACAAAGGGACTGGCCTTGCTGAACCATCAGAATGTAAAATCTTTTCACCCTTTGATCAAGTAACGATGTATCAGAATATGTATGACTCAATGTCTATTGGTGAGATACGTTGTCGTGAGATATCGCTTCCTTACATCCATATTGTTGCTCAATGGAGAATACCTGAGGAGGAATAAATTTTTCAGAGGTTAACTCACAGTAACTAGCTGGAGTTGTGGTAGGATAAAATCTCTTCCACCTTGATCATTTGTCACCTCCATAGATTTCTTGACTTGAGCTGCAGCATATGCATAGACATGCGTATCTGGACTTGTAGCAGCTCTATGCATGTAGCGGGGATGCATAAAAAATCTGGACAGTTCCCCACAGAGGACGAATTTCAGTTCCCTCCTGAAGTATTCCCAACAATTCAACAATACTGATATCCACGGAACATACAATAATCCCCTAGAATGTCCAACAGTTTTTTCATCTGTGAAAAAATAAGAACTCTGGAAGCACGGTCCTTCAGTTTTGGAACCATTTTGTCCGCATTGGTGATCAATTGCATGGCTATATTCAAAAGGCGCTTACGCTTTCCTCCAACATTCACAACATCCAAGTCTTTTTGAAGCAATGCCCGGTAAAATTGCTTTTGCATCATCAATTAACGTTGAGCAGTTATTTGATTGTTTCAGTGCTGCGGCATTACCTATAACCCAAAGTCCTATGCGAGCTCTTGTCAAAGCCACGTTCATCCGACGAATATCAGCAACAAAACCTACACCATGGCTAGAAGCTCGGATACAAGGCATGATGATTACATCTCGTTCTTGACCCTGAAAGCAACTACAATGTTAATTTATAACCCTTTTCCCTCTTCAGGGTTAAGAACAATTTCAAACTTTCGCTACAAACATTTTAGTTGTAGCTTGTATGGTGTGATAATGGCAATAGGAACATTAATGCCTGCAGACTTCACAAATTTCTGAAGATGTTCATACAACTGCTGGAAGCGCTCAAAAAGGCTTCGACTATATTACAAGGTGCCAGCTACCTGGCTAATCACCATTGCAGGTAGCTGTTGTGGATCCCCTACCAGAACACACCGCGCAACTACTTCACTGGCCTGAGCAGCCTCATTTATGAATCAAGATGGTAAATCTTCATTTCTCCATCAATAAAACCACGATCAATTTGAATAAGACCAACACAAACAATGCATGGAGCTCGAATCATCTCTGGCTTAACATTGAAACGATGTGCCTGCAACATTTGTGCCTCCTCCTGCATCCAGCAGCATCTTCATCATAGAACAGTGACCTAATGTGGTTCAAACAATATCTGCAACAGCCTTTGATGCTTGAATATTTTCATGGCACACCCTATTTCCAGTCTCCCGCTTTATAACGTCATTCAAAACAAGAATAGGAGCATATATGACTGCAAGTGAAGGCGGCTAGTAGTCCGTCGAGGGAACAAACGCTAGACTGGACAAAATCCACCGAATCACAGCTGAATTCGATAGGGGAAAGTGCATAAGCTGATAACTGTTGATGTAAACATAGTGAATTTGGATAAATTTGACAGCTGGATGAGATTTGCTACGAATCGGGAATTCGCAAAATCAGTGTTTTGCGCTACGAAATCACCTAGATCGGGTTTTTGCGCTATGAACTTTGAAATGAGTTTCGACATATGATATTCATGTGAGATGTGAGACTAATGATAGATTAAAACAGAGAATTGACCCCATTTGACATACTAACAAGACTCTTAACAAGACTCTAAAACAAGATGAAAAGATGAGACCCAAAACTGATACCAACCCTTTGAAAAAAATTGATGTTCATAATTTAAACTATTTTTCTTGAGTGATAACAGGTGGCTCCACTTGGGATAGTATGCCCCTGTGGTACACTAAGAACATGCAGGCCCAGTGCTTTGACCTCTTTATGACTAACGTAGATTTGCTTGACAAACATCCCCTTCAAGATTCTTAGGCCTTCACCTCGGATTTAAGCTTGATGATCATTGTGGGAGAAAGAAATCTACATCTACTGAAAAATGCTCAGTCAAACTTGAGCTTATTTGCATTGTCCTACCTACCTACCTTATCAATTTCAAACTTCTTTCAGCTCAATCAATGTGAAATTTCCAATGTATCCAATCATTTGTCTTATCTGATATTTGAGTTTTTTTACTGCATCAGAGTTCAGAGCCACTATGATATTGTGATGACCACTGCCACTAAAATTGCCTCTGATCCTCATAGAAAAACTGAAAGACTGGAGAGTAAAACTCTTCCATGTATATAGCTATAGGATCCCAGAATACATGAAATCTTGATGATTCTCGTAACTTTCTGGTTGTGCAAAGTGATCTTCAATAACATTGTACTCTTCCTCAATCACGCAAGAGAAAGGAAGAAACACCCTCTCCTTGTGTTCTAACATAGAAACCTTTTGAAAATAATGCTCATCATAACACTCTTCATTTTCAGACCACTGATTCTCAACCACACAAGACCCCTTTGATGTGCTATCCAACTTCCTTTTTGCATGATGCCCACAAACAATGATCATTCTTTGATGCAAGCTGCTGCAAGGAATTACAAACATGAACCATCTTTTCTTCTGCCTAAGGGTTATAACAGCTATCTTCCAGTACTTCTTCTTGCTGTTTGTAATCAATTTCATACTCATTGTGATCAAAATCTTGGCAAGTTTACTGCATCTTTTTGTTTATATCAAAAGATGAAACATGGTTTTCATAAGTAAACCCCTATTAATTTTCATGGTGCATTTCATGAGATGTTATACTTTCTTTTTGGTGCATTTCTTCTTGGTGTTGAAATGCATTGTTATGAAGAGCCTCTAAAATTTCTTCATCCATAAATTCATCATCCATCATAACATCCTCAAGTACTGAATAAGACTTAAAGAATGTTTACAACAATCTTTGAGCAGCAATAAAGAAGGATGACATTCTTTATACATCTCATAGAATTCATCATGAAAATTAGCAAGCGAATATATTGAACCATTTTCCAAACCTTTGTACCGAAACCATGCTTTTCCTTCTAAAGTGGTCATAAACATTTTCATGAGACAATCTTCAGGGAACTGAACCTTAACACTGCGTACATGCATATGGAACCTAACCAAATGAAGAGCAGCATTGTCTTTCTTTTCATCTTTCAATATTGGAAGATCCTCTAACCAATCAACCTTTGGCATAGGATTTGGAAAACTAGGGATATGAGAGCGATTCATAGGAGCATACTTGGCATTCATTCTTGCAGTGGAACTCATCTTGAAACTTCATCAAGCTACTGATCTTCTAGCAATGGAGTTACCTTCCAATTTGTTATTTGATGTGTGGAGTTGCCAAGGTAGTTTTGCAGCCTCAAAATGATGTCTGAGCTCCTGCTACCTTCAGAAGTTCAGCCTCCTAATTTCGGGAATGAATAGACTTCAGGCTCCCGGTAGACGCACCAAAATGTTATCTCAAAATCAGGCCCTAGAAGGCTGCAAACCAGGAAGACTTCAAGTAACTGTTTCAGACCAATCTTTTAGCTAAGGCTTAGCCTCCTTAGCCTGAGAGGGCTCTCTCAAAGGGTTTAAGATTTGCAATTGTGATTGAGATGGCTAACTCTTCTATGAAACAAATAGGAATGACGCTGGTAAAATCTAAATTAACAAGCATCCATTGGCCTCATGGAGTCATATGTGACTCAGGATTAACAGTGAATTGGCTTTGCAATGAAATCAAGGCATTCAGACGTCAATATACATAAAGTACAACAGACACAAAGGGAAAGTATATGAGCACATGAAGGAAATTAGAACACAGCATGTGATTTCTAAGTAATCAAGTACCCATCAAACTGTAAACAACATGAAAGACAACAAGAGGAATTCATACATTGAAGTCACTATGATTCTTGAGCAGCTGAAACCATTCACTGCATTATCAAAATAAACAAAGTCTTTACATAAGCTTGTCAACAGAGCTTTTTTACATAAACTTCCAACCTTGTGTAGATTTCTCTTTCTCCTATTTATAGAATTCTTTTACAAGGTTGAGATTCCTCCTCCAACATGAGGGGAATTCGAATTCTACTTCCTATGACACCTATTCCACTTTTAAAACTAACTAATAAATATGACTGACTGCTAAATAGCAGTTTAAGAGACCTAAGAAAATTAGGATTCTAATTCTACATCATGCTGAACATAGCATTTATTACAATCAATTCTCGTTCTTTGACAAGTAGTTTCTTTTACTTTAGCTGTAGTGGGTGTTTGAAGCTGTCTACTGGTCTTTAATGTCACATATTCTTCCTGGCTCCTAAAAAGTAAGAAACTGCCCCTAGTTATCTGCCTTTTGTTTTCCTCCAAGATATTCGAACTAATGAACCATGTCCTTCTTCTTTGATTATACCAAAATATATTAGAATTCCACCTGCTTGATGTGCTGTCAACCTATTTTATGATTGAAGGCAAAAGCTCTTTCATGCTATTTTGACATATTTTGAACGGTGGTAACTGTGCTCACTTTATGAAAAAAAATTAAAGTTGGATTCGAATCCATATTTTCTCCACCAATCTTAACCTGGTTGAATGTTGAAGCTTCAGATGATGCCTGGTAGATATTCCCCTTTCAAAATTCATGCTCGTATTTCAAACTGGTTGACTGAGATTGGATTATAAAGCTTCAGCAATTTCGTAGCGCGAGACGAAATTGTTGAGTGTTAGTCATCATCTTCAGCAGTTTCGTAGCGCGCTACGAAACTGCTGTGTAATTCCAAAAACACAGTTTCAACCCAAATTTTTTCTATTTTGAGCCTCTTGATATGTAAACATTCTTTCAACTAGCCCAAAGCTTTTCAAAACTGAATGAAGATGCATCATTCTTCAAAAAGCTTTCACAATAGAAGGTGGCTCACTAGATGCAAGGACCTCTTTAAGTTCCTTAACGGTACTTGCTGGTTGATAGAATGCTCTGTAACAAGATGAGCTCCTCTATGATCCTGTATACTATCCACAGAGGGAGGCACTCCCATTTCCTTTTGTTTGCCTAGTAAGTTCTAATGCTTGTAAAGGCTTAGTAAATTATCTTACAACTCCAGGCTGTCCTAAAATAGTAGGCCTCTTTGTATATGCTCCCTAAAATAGATTATAGGTATCAGGTTTCTGATAAGTTCCATACAAACAATCCATCCCTGGGCCCAAACCAGCATTAATGTCTTCCATATAACCCATCATGGTGTAGCTTTCTCCAGGTTGTGCATTACTACTTTCCAACAACTGAGGAATCTGTTCATCTCTAATTCTAGTTTCTGGTATTTTTGGTGACAAAACAAATTGCCTGGTGAAGTCATTGTGCTCTAACATTCGTTGTTGTAGCAATCCATCAGTCTGATCCTGTTTTTCATGGATGTTAGGAGGAATAGCTGGTTGTTTCACTACAGATTCTGAGGGACTTCTTGTTACTGTGTAGCCTTGTAGTTTAGAAGAATTCAGTTCCATTTAATTCCCGTGTTGACCACTTCCACACTTTCGACCATTCATCCTTTGGCAATATTTGAATATCATTTCATTTTGCAATGTGCTTGGTCCTATATACAAAGGGACTGGCCTTGTTGAACCATCAGAATGTAAAATATTTTCACCCTTTGATCAAGTAACGATGTATCAGAATATGTATGACTCAATGTCTGTTGGTGAGATACGTGGTCGTGAGATATCGCCTGCTTACATCCATATTGTTGCTCAATGGAGAATACCTGAGGAGGAATAAATTTTTCAGAGGTTAACTCACGGTAACTAGCTGGAGTTGTGGTAGGATAAAATCTCTTCCACCTTGATCATTTTTCACCTCCATAGCTTTCTTGACTTGAGCTGCAGCATATGCATAGACATGCGTATCTGGACTTGTAGCAGCTCTATGCATGTAGCAGGATGCATAAACAATCTGGACAGTTCCCCACAAAGGATGAATTTCAGTTCCCTCCTGAAGTATTCCCAACAATTCAACAATACTGATATCCACGGAACATACAATAATCCCCCAGAATGCCCAACAGTTTTGTCATCTGTGAAAAAATAAGAACTCTAGAAGCACGGTCCTTCAGTTTTGGAACCATTTTGTCCGCATTGGTGATCAATTGCATGGCTATATTCAAAAGGCGCTTATGCTTTCCTCCAGCATTCACAACATCCAAGTCTTTTTGAAGCAATGGCCGGTAAAATTTCTTTTGCATCATCAATTAACGCTGAGTATTTATTTGATTGTTTCAATGTTGCAGCATTACCTATAACCCAAAGTCCTCTATGAGCTCTTGTCAAAGCCACGTTCATCCGACGAATATCAGCAACAAAACCTACACCATGGCTAGAAGCTCGGATACAATACATGATGATTACATCTCGTTCTTGACCCTGAAAGTAACTATAGTGTTAATTTATAACCTTTTTCCCTCTTCAGTTTTAAGAACACTTTCAAACTTCCACTGCAAACATTTCAGTTGTAGTTTGTATGGTGTGATAATGCCAACAAGAACCTTAATGCCTGCAGACTTCATACAACTACTGGAAGCACTCAAAAAGGCTTCGACTATATTAGAAGGTGTCGGCTGCCTGGCTAATCACCATTGCAGGTAGCTGTTGTGGATCCCCTATCAGAACACACCGCGCAACTACTTCACTAGCCTGAGCAGCCTCATCTATGAATCAAGACGGTAAATCTTCATTTCTCCATCAATAAAACCACGATAAATTTGAATAATACTAACACGAGCAATGCGTGGAGCTCGAATCATCTCTGGCTTAACATTGAAACGATGTGCCTACAACATTTGTGCCTCCTCCTGCATCCAGTAGCATCTTCATCATAGAACAGGGAACTAATGTGGTTTGAATAATATTTGCAACAGCCTTTGATTCTTGAATATTTGCATGGCACACCCTATTTCCAGTCTCTCGCTTTATAACGCCATTCAAAACGAGAACAGGAGCATATACAGCTACAAGTGAAGGCGGCTAGCAGTCCATTGAGGGAACAAATGCTAGACTCGACAAAAACCACCAAATCACAGCTGAATTCGACATGGGAAAGCGTATAAGATGACAACTATTGATGTAAACATAGCGAATTTGGATAAATTTGACAGCTGGATAAGATTTGCTATGAATCGGAAAGAATTACAGATTTCGTAGCACGGTTAATGCAAAATCAGTGTTTTGCACTACGAAATCACCTAGACTAGGTTTCTGCGCTATGAACTTTGAAATGAGTTTCGACATATGATATTCATGTGAGATATGAGACCAATGATAGATTAAAACAAAGAATTGACCCCATTTGACATACTAACAAGACTCTTAACAAGACTCTAAAACAAGATGAAAAGACGAGACCCAAAACTGATACCAACCCTTTGAAAAAAATTAATGTTCATAATTTAAACTATTTTTTCTTGAGTGATAACACCCTCTTTAAGCTCTTTTTAGACTCTTGAAACATGAAAATATTGTCGAGCTCTTGTCCTTTTCAGCTCATTAACGGATTGGAAACGACATCTACTCAGTATAAGTTTAACCCTTTTCCGGACTGAGATAGGTTACTTATGAAAAAGGAAGACGTTGATCGAACATGGTCAATAGGTTCTCTCTCGTAGCTCTTTTCAAACACTTGAAACATGAAAATATTGTCGAGTGCTTGTCCTTTTTAGCTCGTTAGCAGATTGGAAATGACATCTACTTAGTATAAGTTTAACCCTTTTCGGGACTGAGATAGATTACTTACGAAAAAGGAATATTTTGATCGAACATGGTCAATAGGTTCTCTCTCGTATTATTTTACACTTCTTCAGACTTGAGAGACAAATGTATGAAAAAAAACTTGAGGAGATTTCTTTTTGTCCCTTTTCAAACTCTCTAAACATGAAGGACCGAGTTCTCATTGTCATTAAACTTGTTAAAACATGAAATAGTGACAAACTTGTCCATCATGACAAGACCGAGTTTCACCTTTACTAGAATCATTAAAACATCACATAGTGATGGATTCATCCAAAGAGTGGAATTATACAACAAGCATGTGTTATCCTCCTCAAGCTTTATAAAAGTAAAGAGCTACTGGTCAACAATGACTAGAGAAAATTGGAAAAGGTGTAAACCACTTTATGGTAGCAGGTCGCTCTTGAACATGACACTTTCACTTCATCTCCGTGACTACTTGGGTTGGGTTATTTACTTGATGGTTATCATACCTATGGTCTATCACACCATCCATCACTTTGGTTTTGGGTCAATGTTGCCAATTCATTAAGTGTCGCCGATATATTCAAGAGAAGTCTTTCAGTAAACTTCATCCTTCGCAATACTTATAAACCTTCATTTTCATGACCTCCATTCCTAAACCTTTTGTCGTTAGTCATATTCCATCTCCAAAATCATTACATTCATTTCATGTCATTGAAGTGGGATACATCAAGGCCCTCCTTCGGTGAGTCACTTCTTGTCAACATCGACAAATTTAAGTTGACTTAGAAACACCCTTTCAGTACCTTGAGGCTTGCATACATCAATGATAGGTTTCTCACTACTAGCGATAGGTTGACATCACTAATGTTCAACCTAAAGACTTTGTATGGTGTTCGACATCAAAACATCTATTTGCACCATGAAGAATGTACTGCAGTACCTTTAGAATCATTATCATTATTGATGATCTCTCTTGCTTCTGTTAATGGCTTACATCATTGGCTAGTAATGAGATGGTGTCTTCCCATGTTCGACTCCAGATCACATATTCACATGGTTAGAATCATACTCGAGAAAATGATTGAGCGAGATAGAAGACCCTAGATCTAGTCTCATCCATCTGGTTTGTGATTGCAAGGGAGCACTAAATCATCTGTACGATGGCTTTACATAGATGGTCCTCCTATCATGGGTCTATATCTATAAACGACTATCTCATTTATGTACATGTAATGAAAAGTTTATATGCTGAGCATGGGTATGCCTTCCCTCATCGATTCATGAAAACTCCAAAATATCACGATATTATGTATTGTAATTGATGCAGGTCACCATCCACTTTAGAACCTCCTTATCACATCGTAAAGCATATCACTCCACATTATCATTTTTGACTTCATGCTTTAGGGGTCAGCTATTACAGGTCTATTTGGGCACATCACTCCCCACATTCATATCAGTACTATTAGGGCTCATCAAACCCTAATTCAGTTACTACATGCCCTAGAAAAGTCATCACATTGAATGCCATCATTCCTGAGAGTTTCTTGGCCTAAAGACATCCTGAAATGACTCCTTGAGGGACTAGTGTAGCCTTGGTCAGGGGTAATTTCTTTGCAAAACACTTAGGCCCATTCAAGCCTGCTCTGCGAAGCACCTAGGCCCACTTTGACCCGTGCTAGGTGACATTGAGCGAAATCTTCGTAGGGTTATGGGAATATTTCTACATTCTAGACCATTTTAGAAGATTCCCGCCTCTTATCCTCTCCTATGAGCTCAAAATTGGATAGGGAATGAATAAAATAACCTCCCTCCTCTCATCCCTTCCTCCATGGAAACTAACTCCCAAATTGGAAAGTCATTCAATGCCCAATTTATGACAAAACCACCTCCATTTCCCTATACATTGAGCACTCATCATAGTGATCAAGGGCTAGAATTTGAGAATTTGTAAGGAGATATTGTTGGTTTGAGGTTAGAGATTGTAAGCAATATTTTTATGCTACTGGAGTGTTGTGATTTTGGTGTGATAAAGGATGGAACTCAAGCTAGATGAGTGACATGGGATTGGACTTCTTTGGTTGTAACTCTTCCTTCTACTTAATAAAGTTGTTTACACCTTTTCCCATATTCTTGTCTTTATGTATGATGATTATATGTGTAAATGCTTTCTATTCCATTTGTTTATAGTAGATAGATATCTTGCTTTAATTGTTTTTTGTCCTCTGTTTATGATTGTGAGTACTTATCGAGCAGATTCAGTTCGAGAAGGAGTGATGGGAGATATTCAAAGGAGACAAAGGGAAGCAAAACATAACAAGTAGGTACCTTGTCTTATTTATCATCTATAGGAAAAGGTTAAACTCTTTAAATCTATTGTTCTAAGTGTATCTACCTTCTTTCTTTACAACCCTAAGTACCATATGAAATTCTTGTATTGTAATATGTTAATTCCCAGCCAGTTGTAATTATTTAGTCCTTGAATCAAGAGGAGACAACACTGCTAAGTGCAAGCATATCCATTACGTCATTGTAATTAAATTTCCTTGCTAGATAGGATATTTATGTAGAATAGCTTTTAAAAACTTGTGAATAGTAACCAAGGTTGATGCTAGTTTTGTAGCATCACAAACTAGCTAGGATATTGCTTGTGTAATGGCACAAATGTACATCTCAGTATGAATGGGGGAAAGAGTTTGATGAATTGAGAACGATAAAAAAATGTCAAATTTCATTTATTTTAGAGGAATAACTTGTTGGCACTACAAAAGAGGAACCAATAAAAGATATATTTCAAAAGGTGTGAGATCAATCATGGGGGTACAACTCTATGAGATGCACCTAGAGTATATGAATTTTACTTCCATATAGTAAGCATATCCTTTGTTCAGATTGATTAAATGAATTAGTGGAGTTCACTTATCTTTTTTTCATGTTTGTGCTACAAATGGGGGGAATTATAATTAATTTCAGCAAGCTAGCATAGTCTCCCTAACAAAATAATTTTATGATAAGTCTAAATTTGAGTGTCCTTGGGAGATTTTAATAACCCACTGGATTTTGAATATTTGGTACTATAGTATGAATTCCTTTGAGGCATGTGGTATCTATTGTTGAAACAACAGTTAGAAAATCTAAACAGCAAGAGATACTTTAAATGTTGAAATAAATTAGTATATGATAAGAATTAGAAAGTATATGGAGGAAGAAAAAGAAAAATTGCAAACCAATAAGGCTAGGCAATTAAAACTCCTCATTAAGACAAAGGAGAATTTGGAGGAATGTGAATAGAAACCATTCTCGGTAGAATTGAAAACCTTGGGGAGCAAAAATTTTAAGTCATTAAGCAGTTACAACAATATTTCTCTACAAAAAGGAGTTATGGAAAAAATTTAAGCAGAATTAGAATAAGTGAAGAAGAAATTTCCAAGTAAAGGAGTTAGTTGATATGTAAGATTCTAAGATCACCTCTTCCTTAATTATATTTTCCTTGAATTAAGTCCCAACACATGGAAACCCATGTACAATGGTACACCATGGTTTACTATGCACACGACTAAACTAATTCCAAGAAATGCAACCTTCATGAGTCTTCCATTCCGTTCCATTGCAAACAATAAGGCTATATGTTCTACGATTTTAACAAGTAATATTTACTAAAAATGTAACTATGGATTTCCATCACCTATTTTCATTTAGACTACTGCTACTCTTAGAGTTACTTGCAGTGCTTGTACCCCTATTAGGGGAAGTAGCCTTCCTATGGTATTTAGAATATGAGATGTTCCAGGGAACTATAAGCTACCATGTGCCTTTTTTATCTTTGTTTTACCTACTATTTTATGGATTCTTGTTTAGTGTATGGATTTCAAACTCTACCTACTATTTTATTTTGGGAGAGTGATACGTATGGTATACGAGAATGAATGAGAGTCATTTGTGAGGTTTGTAAGGATGGAACTATGTATTGATTTTTGTTTAGTCTAGAATTTGGACTCTATACTCCAATTTTTGCTCTTGTTTCCTGCATCTGCTAGAAAATTATATTTTTTTTGTCCAAAGATTGTGAATCTTGGTTGTTGCTAGAAAATAATTTGTTATACTTGCTATCAAAACTTTTAGGATTTTTTGTGGCTTTTATACTTGTTAGTAATAGATTCTCTTATAAATTTCATGGGACTTAGATCTCCTTTGATAATCCAAACATAATATTTATATGATAAATTGACTTCTTCCTTCAGCACAAAGAAGTGGAGTTTATTAACAAGCATGCATTCTGTCGGCCATGCTAATACATTCTAGAATAATATAATTTGGTAACGTGGAACTTGAGTTTAGACATTGAAGTGATCAATTAAATAGACATAATTTATAGTAACCCCTTCTAATTTCATAAAGCCCCAAAGATATACCAACACCTTACTACACAACTTATGGATAAAGAATATTTCTCATAAAAGAGATTAGATTATCCACATTCAAAAAAAATATAATATTTGGTTCTATACAATAGCTCAATTTAGTTTTAGTATATGCTTGATGCATCTTCTACTATACTTAAATTAATGGTTGCAAAGAAACATTACACAATGTTGATATACAAAAGGTGCTTATGCGATGGATGGGACCTAAGGATGGAAATAATATAACCACTTGTTATTTGTTAAGGCATTTTCACCTCTATTGACTACCGTAGTGAAGTTATCTAGTCTAGACACAAGCTTGAACAATCTTGTATTAGTTATATGGCCTTTCCTTATTTTCTTACAAAATTAGTTTACGATTTATTCTTCAACCAAATTCTCATCCCATTCTTGTAATTCTAACCTGAGAGTCAGGTAACCTAGGTACTAGTTATAACACTACAGTCATGGATGGTATTAAGGTTATATATAGGCAAAAGTGAATACTGATTTTTTATGAGATGCATTCTCCTTTTATGAATGTGAAAGTTTAAAAGTGTGATGCATGCTAATTGACTATGTTAGCTTACAAGTACCATAACTACTAGTCTCAGTAAGAAGGCCATATCTCTCGAAAGTGTTTTAAAAGTTGAGCTAATGATAAATGTGGTCTCGGTAAATAGGTTGATTTTGATTACAAATTGAATTCTAATAATTGCAAACGTAGGATAACCATTATGACCAATGTGCATGTGTCCCTAAATATGAAAGCAAACTTACGTAATGTTATTTTTGGTTTACGATATATATATACAGTTTACGATATAATATAAATATATATATATATATATCTAATATATATATATATTATATATATATTATATATATATATATATATATATATATACGCTGGCATATATGTACACATACATACATACATACATAATGTGTGTGTATATATATCCTAATAATCCCATGGATGCATGTACATCTACCAGGAAATAGGTTGAGTTTATTTGTACAAGGAAGGACCTAGTGACATAAACAAGGAAAGGAAGTTGATTGTGTTACACATATTTATGCATGGTATGATGGTAGGCAGTTCCATGAATGCTAGACTCAGGACACTGAGTCAAGTTTTGGGGACTCTAGAGGATTGATGTGCTATGCTTTCGAACTTATTTGTTTAATTCGATTTATGGACATGCATGGCCATATTGTTTATGTGTGTAGTTTTCCTTGATGACTGTGATTGTGGATTTTATTTTTCTTTTGCAATGTTTCCTTTGATTCAACCTCTTGCATTGCTTGTTGATTTTATAATTTTCCCTCAATTTACATACTTTGAGACCTTAGGGCAATATGGTTGGGTGGAGGGGTAGCCACAAAATTCTAAGGAAGAAGTAATGTATGATTTGCATGAATAAGAACATGTTAAGGAAAAAAATAACATGGAACGCCAAGAGGAAAATTGGCATGAACACGGAAATAGACATATGCAAAAGAAAAAGGGTAAGTATAATGTGACACGATAACCAAGTAGTTTGGTTGGGTCCATAAGAAATGATGGAAAACAAAATGGAAAAATGGATTTCTTTCAAACGGAGATTCATTTTCACATGTGAATATATTTGCTATACATGATTATGTTGCCATGAAGATGAAGTTTTCATTGAAAAATTTTGTTAGAAGTCATTCTTATAGAATAATGGTGGAGGTACATTATATAATGAGGAAAAGACACACAGGTGGAGAAAATTCTCTAGACTCCTGTTGTTTGTTAAGTGCAGCTCAACTAGAGATCTAGATCATGTATTGATTTGGGGGTGGAGGTATAAGCCTTTGTATGCCCTTATTCCTTGCGTATATGTGCATGTGTCATACATGTGTAAATTTGTATATGTTGTGTGTGGCATATGTGTGTTTGTGATATGTGTATGTGGCATCATGTTATGTGTACGTGGTATGGAACCATATGTGTTTGTATACATATTTTTTACTTGTCTAGGCCCATGCATTATGTAATGTTTCTGAGTGGAGGTGGGCTTGATCAGGTGCTCAAAATTATGCTAAAAATAAAACTGTTGGAATTTTGTTAAAATTAGCTTCAGATCAAAGAGCTCGTCATTTTCAATCCAACGATGTGAATGACACTCAAATCTGAGCTCGTATGCAAAATTTAGAGCAAGTCAAAGTTCAAGTTTGATTTGGACATGTAGTAGGATTAGATGACATGGCAAAGGTCCCAGTGAATGAGGAAGCACCAAGTGGAGGGTTTCTATTGGGTCTCGAGTATCACATAGCAAGGAAAAAGCAGTGGTCACGACTTAAGAATCGGCCCCCAGCAGTGCCTATTTGCTATATATGATATCACATATCGCATATCAGAGGAGTTAGGGAAATTGGTCCCCGAAGCAATTAGGGTTATCATGGGATATATCGCAATTGCAGAGTCGGGTTGGGATTTGTGATAATCGCAATCTCATATTGTACTAGTACCCCACCAATATATATGTTACTGAGGGACTCCGCCGATGCGATTTGAAGATGTGATATCATTTCAGAGTTGTAGTTTATAACTCATTGGGTTCGCCGAATCACCAGATCACATATTGTAATGTGTTAAGTCCCGAATATAATAATCACCACTAGTAAAGCCCATTACGATTTGCAATAGAGCTACGAAACCATCGCCTTTTCCACTGAACCAACCACTTTGTATGTGACCACTTAGCCTTAGTCGCAAGATAGGCAGGGAAGATGGTTGGACTATTTATTTCGATGAAACTACCATAATTAACTCTAGCTAATGAATTTAACTGGCACCAAGTGAGATTTGGAGGAGAAAATTGTGGAAAGACTAAGAGAGGTCATAGCTTCTTCAGTTTTTCACCAAATTAGATGCAAAAAGGGACTAGATAGCCATTTTCTAGTATTTTGAACTCACTGAGATAGGGTTCAGAGGCATTTGAGCATTGTAAACACACTTTTGTTATAATTTTGAGTGTAATACAGAGGCCCAAGCATTGGAATATGGACCATGGAGACGTAGCCCAGGAGGGGTGAACTCCTCATCCAATCTCTCGGTTGTGTGTTGTATTTTTATGTTCTTTGTTGTTATTTTGTTGTTGTTCAGCATATGCTTTATGTTAAATTGTTTATAACATTTACATAAGAAACTCTCATGGGAATTAGTTAATTAAGAAAAAATGGTTAATCCTTAAGAAATTAAAATGAAAATGATAAGCATCTTGAGTTTTATTCTGAATGGAGAATTAGCACATCATTACTAATCTACTCCATTTCAGATTAGGGTTGGTCTCTGTATTCCCGATATTTTTTTCGACATAACACTCCCTATTCTAGTAGCTCCCATAGTCATGAATGGGCTTCAAGGTGGAGGTGAGCCTCTGGATTCCCTTTTTTCTTTGGAAATCTATCCAACATGACTATGGGGTGGGCACTTAGGCAGTTATCCTACAGGGTATTTGGAGCCCTAAAGCAACATGACTCTTGAGTTGGTACCTTGAAAAATAGCCTAGATGGTACCTACAGCCTTGGACAAGCTACTTTGGATCGAAACTTTCGCCATGGAGGACATGTTATTGCCTAGGCGCTTACTAGGATAGGAAATTGACCTCATGTGCATTCAAAGAGGAAGCCATAAAATCAAGATAACTACTAATGATTTATTGATATTTTGAATTTTTAAATTATGAGCATGATTTATGATAGTTAGGATTTTTGAGCTAAACTAATGAAATTTTCCAGTTTATGATGAGTTGATTTATGCACTAGCTTGGTTTGCTATAGAAATTATGGAAAATTCTGAGTCTTGCAAATATAGAGCACTAATTTAAAGTTATAGTTTACATTCATTACATTTTCTTTATGGTGAGTCTCATGGGATATGTGTTTCTATGATGCAAGAATAGACATGAGACTGCTCACTTCATATGAACAACAACAACACTAAAAAGCCAAAGATTTTAGGAAATGAGGCCATTGTGGGACACTAGCACCAGTGGTGCCAACATATTCCCATAAGCATGTGATGACAGGTTGATGGTATTGAGGCAAGGATACGCTTTTGTTTTCAAATCTGTGTGATGCGAGGAAGCACAAAAATGGGGGTGACTAGATTTCTCGAGGGATTGGTAAGTAGAGAATGGAAGGCTAGAAAATAAATTGTTTTTTGGTCTTGAGCATAGCTGATTGGGATTAGAAGCACATTGGGGGTGTGCCCATAAACAATGAGGGAGGAACTGTTCACTGAAGTAACAAGAAGCACAAGGATAGTAGCGTTAGAGATTCGAGGTGAGAAACTCTCCAAGGAAAGGGAACAAATCTAATATGGATTGAATATATCAAGTACCATAAGGCTGCAAAAGGGGAAATTGGAAAATGTTTGAAATTATAAAGTGACAATTATCAAGTGGTTGGGTAAGCAATAATGCATAGAACATGTGATGTAAAAATTTGAAATCATTTGCACATATAAAACTCGATATCATTTGTTTTTAGTCTTTTTTTATTGCATATGTTCATTAAACACCGAGGACATTATTCCCCTTGGGGGGAGGGGGGTTTGCAACACCTCGATCTCTTTTCACCTTTATAAATATTACAAATATTTTTACAAGCACATGGGATAAAGGAAAAAGAGATAGTCATTCCAAGACTTCAGAGGATATTTCTACATAAATAAATTTTTTTTTTTAGAACAAGATTGGAGGCTGACAAATGGAAAACAAAGGGGCAAAACGGAAAATGGCATGAGGGTGATTAGCTTGCAAGACTGACTAGTGATGATAGGGACAATCACTGCAAAAATCTGAGTATAAGGGATAGGTGGAAGTGTTTTTATTCATCTAGATAATTTGGATAAGGATGGACACTAAGAATCGAGAAGGACCATAAAAACTCGGGTTGAATATCTCATGGATGGGGGGACATAGATTTAGCTAAAGAACAGGGTAGTTGAGTTCTCTAAGGCAAGTGCTTTGAGTTTCTTTTTCTTGAAGCTTGTATCAGTAACTGGAAATTAGCAATTAAAAGTGGGTCGCAATTGTCTTGGAGAGAACTAACGTAATTCTTGGGAAAAAATGTGATTTTTTTATTTCTTTCAGTCACAGATATAGAAGTTCCTTCAAATGATGATGGAAAACCTCTAGAGTCCCTGAGCTTCCAGGCTGGAGGTTGTTCCTTGGAGCCTTGTCTTCTTAAGTCTTGGAAGTCAACTCAAGGGTGACAACTACATAAGGAGCCAATGGAAGCTTATCAAAGGTTTGGAGGTGAGTATTGTCCCAACATTTCTTTCCCTATTGGATTTAAAGAAGACAAATCATGTGTGTAGTAATATTGTAAGATTGTTAGATTTAACCACACTATGCGTGTATCACTAACCAACATGTAGGAGTATGATATGTATACTAAAATTATAGGTACATATGATAGGTAATGTTGATTTATGTCTTCTTGCAACAAGATATGTCCTATAATGTATGGCTAGCATTGTGCATGAGTTATGATACCTGTGTATTTATGATTCATGTCATGTGATTTACAACACCATGTTTTGAAAATATATTTTGATATGGTTTGTATAGAGGAAAATTTGATTCTCTTATATTACAGTGTTAAGTGTCCTCCTAACTGTGATGTTTGAATACATCTAAATTGATCACAACATACCTGTCTATGCATGGTTACTTGGTTAATTAGGCATTGTTGTTAATTAAAGAAGTGGACTAATAGATATACATCAGTAGCCATGGATGTAACTGGACATTAGAACGTTGTATGTTTAGACACAATATACTTCCACAAGTTGCATAACTATACATGTTATGGGAAAATAATATACATACCCCCCTTGACCTTGACATGATGCAATATCAAATAAGAAAATGACCCCATGTATAGCACTTGCATGGTTTTATTACTCAAGTTGGTAGCATGGTGTTTGTGGCATGAATTGAAAGGTTCATAGAAAATATACCTAGTTTTTCGATGATACCTTCATTAACATTGCTTTCTTCATGCAATAAATTTAACACACAACATCTACAGTGCCTTTTTTCTTGGTATCTTCTTACAAAAGTTCTGATATGTGTCTTCGCTAGTTATTGATAACTATTTGAGAACCTAGTCTACGATAGTTACTGGAAATTTGTTTGGAACATATGGCAACAACCATATGCAATTTCTATAACTAAAAGGATCTTGTTTGAACCATACCTATCAAATACCTGCATTCGAATAATGTGTTGAGGTATTGTTACAATACACTATCATGAGTAGATATTAAACTCATCACAGGGCATTCAATTGTTTTTAAAATTTATAACTCATCCTATTTAACAAAAAACAATTGGTGGCCATTCCATAGCATGAGTATTCTCATACCATGGTAATTTTATAATGAATTATATAGTGATTTGTAAGCATCATTTCACAACCATAAGAACTGAAATCCAAATGGTGAAGGATAATATAACCACTACACATATGCTAGGAACAAATTACTATCACAATCGTGCAAAGAATATTAGGTGGCTAATAACAAGACTATGCCATATGAAAAAAGGGTTATCTCTATAAATTGAATTGTTGACAACTATGGGGGGAAGCCATTAACAAAATATTGAAGCCATGAGGGACGATTATATGATGGTGATTCTTGCTTGAGATAGTTAGAACAATGTAAACTTTGAAAAGGGAACTGATATTGTTACCCATTTTGTAGAGATAGCAAACAAGTGACCTGATTTTGAAAAGGGGTGATGCAGAATGAACATGTTTTTTTAGAGCATATTTTTTGGAAGGAATGTCATGGGAAGGATAGTTTTATGTACATTACGTTTTTGAATGGTAGTGATTGTCATACTGATTTTAAAAAGTGAGTATTCTGCATCACCCCCTTTTTTTAAAAGACCTGTTTTTTGGCTTTAAAGTTTCTAATGTATAAAATGTAAATAATTATTTTGTAAATTTCATCATTTTGAAGTGGTCGTTTTCTTCACATTTTCTTGTTTTTTATTTTAATTTTAAATTTTTTTTTAGTGAGGTTTTTATTGTTTTTCATTTTAAAATTAGGAGGTCGATATTTAGAATTTTCGATATTCTACATATTTATACATCCTTAATTAATTTTTCGCTCCAAGTGAAATAATTGTTTCTAGAAAACAATATTTTTTAACAATGGACATAAAAATAACCTTTTTTAACATAAATATAACTAAAAACTACACATTTTGATAATTTTTTGCTAGAATTGACATGCCAAAATCACAATTTTTATACAATAATTTTTACTAAAAATGGTTAAATAATAGCTTTTTTTTAATGAATTTCATGTCAAAAAAATAATAATAATCACTTTTTTTCAAAAAATAATGATTAACTTAAAAATCAATGCGAAAATCACATATTACAAATATTGAATGTATAACAACTTTAATTGATTGTTTATTCTTTTCATAAAATGTCAAAGTCAAAACATTGCAAAGCTTGATTTACAAACATAACTTAAATTTAATCAACAATGTCACGTAATCCAAACTCTTCGTCCTCTAGAGTTTCATCATTGTCTTCTTTCACAATATTTTCTGTTTCCTTTTGCTCATTTTCCTCTTCTAATGGGTCTTTGATGTCTGCGAATCTCCCAATGTATTTCTTTCCAAACATTCCATGTAATAGTGGTTGGGGTTCTTTTGCCTTTTTTGCCACACGTGATTCACTAAAGTCCCCTTTCTTCAACCCAATTTCTTGCATTGCATCTGGAAGAAATTGAAGAGCATTAATTCTTTGCTGAATGAAATTGCATTGTAATGCTTTCTCAATTGTAATGCAATTTCTTCCTTTTTGAAGGCAACATCTTAGTGTTGTACCTAATTATCAAGCACAAAAAAATAATGAAGTAGATTAGTACAATGACATATTAATTAAAAAAAGAACATATTGAAATTCAATTCCATATAACAAAACTTACCTGAGCCAGAAAATAAATCCAGAACCCAATCTCCTTCATTTGAACATATGTCTGTAAAATAGTTAATCAATAATTGTGGTTTTTGATAAATGTTAACTATCTCTCCTTTTGTTTCTTTGTCTTCATATGTTAGTTTTATCACAACAACATCATAAGTCAGTATTTGGCTATGACTCTTTCCATCCACCCGATTAAAAATCATAGACATATGGCTTTCATCGTTTGCCCAAATATCAATATGAATGAACTCACAGTCATTTATAAATTGTTGATCTTCATTGTTAAGAAGATTTGACTTTTGCCTGTAACATGAAATAGTAAAAGTTCAGTTAACTTGTACATAAATGAATTTTTCAACATTAATCAAATATACCTTTTAAACGTCTTACCATGTAAAATGCATGCTTGAATTTGTTTTCCCCTTGAAGCTTGACAATATCATTGCCAATTGTGTGTCTGAATGAAATGTCACAAATATCCATAATGGTGATGACGTCACTTCTACAAATCCCGTAACCACTTTATTAAAAGCTTGATAAGTATAAGGGTCACTATCATAGTAAATGTTTGGAATATTGAAACCATGGGGAATATTTGCGATAACTAGGGCATAATCCCTTTTTGGTATGAGTTTAGTAATGTCTTCACAGTTGCCTTGTGTTACTTGATATTGAACAGTGTCTAGCCCATTCCAAATGAAATGATTAAGAGTTGGATCAAGTTCAGCATTCTTAATACGTTGCTTCCTCAGTTTTTCGATCTTTATTTTTTCAATAAAAGTCTTGAAACTGTCTGGTGCTCCATTATCTTCCTTCCTCATCTTTTATCAAATAAACAAATATATGTGTAAGTTTTAAATTAAAAATAGTGCACAGATGAATAAAACTAAATGTATAAATCAAGATACCTTTTTAAATGCAAGATAAAAACCTTTTAATGTTGATGTAGAACTTGAATCTGGATAGTTGCATACAACATCATCCCAACTATCTTCATTGAACAATCTAACCATTTGTTCCTGAATTTTCATGTAAACTTTGTGACTGCATAGATAAAGTAAGAAAAAGTTAATATAATGATATGTATAACAAATACTACCAAGAACAACATGTTTTATTGAAAAGATAATTATAATCTAGAAATAAATAAAAATAATTCATCAAACTTACTTTTGAAATTCTTCATACATTTCTTCCAATGATAATTCCCCTGACCTCACACGAGATAATATTTTTTTGACAATTTTTTCATCTTTCACTCCTTGCATCGCCCTCCAAGGCATGATGGTCATATCGTTTGGAAGTTGCTTCAGTTCAGGAGCTGATTTACTGTTGCTACATATGAATGGCTTAGACTTTTTGACCCTCTGGTTTTTAATGCCAATGTCTTCCCACATGCTAAAAATCTCATCAATCAACTTCCAAACATCTCCAGTTCTAAATGCCAATTGGAAAATGTTATCAACACCTCTGAATAAATCACTATTTCTGATATATTTTCCACCTTTTGAATTGGTTTTCTATTCAATTTGATAGCCTATTTCCATACAACATTCCTTTCGTAAATCTGCAGTAACATTTATCCTATCCCCACCACATTTTTCTTGAAATTCACTATGAATAAATCTAACCCTTTGGATGAAAGTCGTAGACATCCTATAGTCATTATCTGAATTATGATCCCATGCCACTAACTTTTCTTCTGTTTCATTTAAACCAGCATAAATGATACATTTCATTGTTTCAAAACGTGGGTTATTAGGATATTCCTCCATCAATTGCCTTTGAACTTCTATAGAATGGTCCCCCCCAAGCACATAATAATTGTATTCAAAAAATTTTGACTTATCAAATGCTTCTTTTTTGGGAAATTGAAGTGGATCAACAAGAAGCACATAACTAACCACATGAGCATATGGATTGTACCTCATCAATGTCTTCAAGTTGTGAACATGCAGATGATGTGGCTTTCTGACTTGATATTGGCATTGTCCTTCACTTGCCTTATAGGTTTGTCTGACATTTAGCTGAAATGTACGGCCACCATCAATTAAGTTTCTCTTTATCAAATTCTGTCGAATGGAATTTTGTTTTGTTTTGATAATGCCATCATCTAGATCAGCTCCTGGTGTAATGATTTCTCTACTTTCTTTTGAAGTTTCACTAGGTTCTTGATTGTTGGTAATGACTACTTCAAGATCTTCAACTTTACTTTTCTTCGTCATAACATTCTCAATAGATTTATTCTTGGGCATTGTTACTTTTGGTCTTTTACGACTTTTCTCAGTTCCAATGTCATCTTCAGTAATGGCAACATATACTTCACTGTCAGTTTCAACTTCATCGTCCTCAAAAGTAACTTGTTTACCCTTGCTAGATTTATCCACCAGAGGCCTTTTTTTTATATTCTTTGGATGTAGTTTTATAGCATCATCAATTACTACATTTTTCATGTTTTCCATATCTTCTTCTGACACTAAGTAAAAATTATTGACAAATTTCATGATATCATGCTCTATGAAATGAATTCCTCCCAACCTAATTGAACAACTTTCAAGAAAATTTTGCCAAACAAAATATCATATGTCAATAAAAACAAAGTTAAAAAAATATAGTGAGACACTTCCAAGAACGCAAAATACAAATACAAATAACAATACTTGCGATGTTTTGTGTCATCTCATTTAAGATTTGTTTACACAACTTTGTAGATACCTCTCTCGTGTCATATAATGAATATGATAGTCGGTATTTAATCATTTCATGTGACTTGGGAGCTTTTGCAAGTACATAAACAACTTCAGTGTTCGGTATTGAACACATATCTATGACTCTTCCCATCACCTCAAAATTTCCATTATCATGGGGTATATCAATATATAGATATATATTCACATTTGTGCTTTCTCTTTCTTTCACATACTAGACACTTGATGGAAATTTCACCTCTTTTGAATTTTTCCAGTCTGAAATTATCTTCTTATCACTTAAGGCACTTGGAAGATTTGTAGCCATTGTTACACAAAAAATTGTAACCATGACTTTCTACAGTTCGTGTGAGTCCATCAATACTCATACATCCCTCTTTTGCAAGTCTTAAACCTCATCTCTTCATGTCAAGCCTTGAAAATGGGAGAAAGACCTTAAAAATATCTCAAACCCTGGTTTCACACTTTCTCCTAGTATTGCTTGTGGTGCCGCACCTAATGGTCATGTTTCCTGTGAACCTGGCCGCTCTGTATATTTAGTGATGGGTGCGAACCCCTGTAAAAGTTAAAAAGGCGTGATTTCATTCTTAAAAACTTATCTTGGGTCACTTCTAGACACTTCTAGAAGGAATATTACGCTGGCAAGTCTGCTCCACCTTGGTTCATCCATTCCATAACTAAGGGAGCTAACTCCATGATATGAGGTGCCTATCCCATTGAAGGAGGAACTTATCCCTTCAATGGTGGACCTGCAACTTCCTCCATTTGCACTATAAATTCATGCATTGGGCTGATTGTAGAGGAGGTTGAAAGCTCAAGATTCTTGAGGGTAAATTCTGTTGAAAACTAGGCTTCCTTTTTGAGCTTGTGAGAGAAAAGATCACATACCTTTCATGTCATTTGGGAAGTGAGTGAGGCTTGTCAAAGTAGAGGAGATCCCTGTTGGACCTTGGAAAGGATTTGTGCAACACCAAGGCAAAGGTTGTAAAGTTCTTTTATTCATTAAGTTAATACAATACAGTTTATTTTTCTCAATGAACTGTCTCTAATGGTTTGTTTTATGAGCTCCTTAATCTTCATAATGAACATGTTTTATTATACGCAGGTATGCTTTGATGTGTGCTTGTTTGTGTATGCAGGTTATTGAACGGGAATTGCTTGATGCCTCAAACAAGCATTGGATTGAGGTAGGATCTTTTACACTTCATAGTATTCATTATTGAATTGAAACATGTTTAGAGAGAAATAGGTTTGTTTGTTCTCTTTGTTGCTAGATATCATTAGATACTAGGGAGATCGGTCTTGTCCGCAAGAATGATTCATCCGGCCAACAAATTGGCGACTCCACTGGGGAATGGTTTGATTTGGATTTTGTGTTGTCTTTGCTTTGACTTGAGAAACTTGATTTTTTGTTTCTAATTTTGCCTTGATTGGTGTGCGTTTGGGTACTGGTTAGATCCTAGTTGATTTTTTATTTTTTGAAATTTTGGAAGAGGATCGCATCCTCTGAGTTTGTTACAGTGTGGACCTACCCGCACTGTTACAGTATAACATAGAGCGGCACCGCACCTGGTTTTACTGGATGCCTGCGAACCCTTGTCAAAAATTTGAAAAACCTAAAATCCATCTACCCAGTTAGGTTTAGTTCTTATCCATAGCTGTTAGAGTATGCCTAGACCTGCATGTGTCTTGACAAAGTCCTTTTTAAGTTAGTTTTCATTGGCATTTGTGTTTGGAGTGATTTTCAAAGAAGTTTTGATTGATTGGATTGGTTTTTGCTTGGTCTTTGTAGTAGCTCAGAGATCCGAAGCCTTAGAGCCTTAGATCACCCTGGTCTCTCTAGTTTTCTTGCTGAGTTTGACTGGCTTATAGAATCTATCCGTGAAGAGACTTAGATCCCATTTGTCTCTTTGGCAAAACTTTGGTTGAACTTGATTAAAAGTTTTGAATTTCATTTTTTCTTCTATTACAATATAATTGGATGTTTTTTATTAGTTTGTTGAGCTGAACAAATTGATCCTTAGTGAAGCTGAAACACTAAGTTAGACGTCCTCAAAAACATTTCAAGTGTCTTTTCAATCCATTTTTTTGTTTAGATCTCAAAATTCAATCATAGTTTTGATTTTTTTCATAGAAATTATACAAGCTTGTTGAAAATTCATTTTCAATAGTTTTTAGAGTTTTTCTAGAAATCTTAAAAGCTCTCTTAAGAGAATTGCTTAGTCTTGTAGTTGTTGATTGTTAAAAAGCAAAGGGGTTTTCTTTTTGAAGTTTCATTAGTAGCCTCGTTTTAAAAAGTTCTTTGGAAAAAACAAAAAAAAAAAGTTTCTTTTCAATTGTTGGTTAAGAGAAAGATTTGATTTGCCAAGCATTGCATTTTCGACTCTTCCTTAGCTAGATATTCATTGAAAAGGAAAAAGAATTGTTATCATCTTAGGTGCATTTTTAGTGTTTTGGAGTCGAGTCTTCATACCACAAAGTTTCATCTCTGCTCCCATTGACTTAAAGAACAAACAATAAAATTAAAGCTTAATTAAAATCAATCTAGCAATCATTTTCTTTTCTAGGACTCTTTTCACCAACATAGCTTAGGCTAGTATCTTGGAGTAGGGAGTAATTAACTCTCCAAGGTAGTTTAAACAAACAAGTAGTCGATCTTGCGGTAGGAAGAAAATCCAATTGTTACATCTATGCTCTGGGAAAGCTCCTCTTAAAGGAGAAGCATGAGATCATATCCGAACTAGTGTGGGAATCAATCCTTCCTCATTGGGAACGATAGAAGATATTCATGTATTAAAAACGGTAAACCTCAGATTAACCATTGTCGAGGACCCTGGGGTCACTTGTTGGTAACCTTGGATTATGTCAAGGAGCCTTCAAGGGGATTGAGCTTGTTACTCTTCCCTTGCATGCGTATCGGATCATAGACTGTTCCCCCAGGTATATTTGTTTCCGTTGGTGACCTTAGTGACCATAATATTTAGGATTATTTCCTAGGTGACGGTGGAGGGAAGATCCCACTGTACCTGGAGCAGACGTCGACTAGACTCACTTGGACTCTTCGAGGGGTTATCTTCACTCGAGACGGTTATAGTGGAGAAACTTGTGCCAGTCTGTTTCATTAAGCAGGTTGTCGGGGTAACTGTTCCAACTGCCATTTCTGTATTGGACTCTGTGACGTTGGATTTCATCACCAACTAGTGTTTTCAATCCGGAAAGATATTGTTTGTGTGTGGTTTGATCTCCTAGATCTGTTAGGCGTGTTCTTCAAATTGTTTGGTTCTTTAGAGACTTTAGGTGTTTTTCTTGACATTTTTCTTTGTTTTCGTGTGAAGTAATTAGATTAATCGTGGCTGAATTACTGAGACAATCCCTTCGACTTTGGGGGCAGCCTCCCAAATTTACACGTGGTCAACTGGAAGGGCTGCGAGCCCTTGTCACACCTAGTGAGAGTAGGGTTGGATCACCGGAGGCCGGAGAGTCTTCGTTGATTGTACATCCTGATTATATAGTGCAAGCAACAGAACATATTTCTGAACTGATTTCATTTTCTGAGGTTATTGGTAGTATCACTCCTACTAGTTCAGTAGCCGAAGAACCTGAAATCTCTGAGCGTGAAACTGAAATTGCTGCTACTCCATCTTCAGGATTTGCTTCTCCTGTTTCTAGTGGTCCTAGTTCACCTAGAGTGGAAAATATTATCACTGAAAATCTTCCTTCTGGACTCATTTCCATTGAAGAAATCGTAAGCTCAAGTCCGGACGAAGGTATAAACATCCCTGAAAACCAACCGACTATTGAAATTAGGGAGCGTGAATCTATTTTCTTTAGTCCCATTAGAGGTGACGCTTGGTATATTTCGTTGACCAATTTATTAGAAAATCTAGGTCTCGCATCTTCACCACATCGATTTCCTTTTCATCCAACACCCAGAGGTTATTATCCTCCCTTGAATATGTCGAGACAATCATCCTTGTTTACTCAGACACCAGAAACTTTTTTACATGGCGGTCCTTTTGTTCCTCCTGGGTATCAGTCTGTATCTGGTATGTTTTCAGGAGCTTCTCCTCGACCCATCGATTATACTGTATCTCCTGGTCATAATGGAACTAATCCGTTAAGTGTTGAAGAAATTCTTATGATGTCTGGTACTACTCCTAATCCGCAACCTCAAGGTAGTTCAATACCGTCTAGGGGGCAGCCGCAAGGTACTCCAATACCGCCTGGGGGGCAACCCCAAGGCAGTCCATTACCGTCTGGGGGGCAACCTCAAGGACAGTATGTTCCTCAAGGTCAACCCCAGTATCAATATGTACCTCAAGGCCAACCCCAGTATCAATATACGCCTCAAGGTCAATACTAGCCTCAAGGTCAGTACCAACCCCAAGGTTAGTACCAACCCCAAGGTCAGTATCAACCTCAGGGTCAATATCAACCTCCAGTTTTTCAACCACCTTCAGGTCAATCAATTGTTCAAGGACCCGAAAATGTACCATATAATTATCAATCTTACACTCAACCTGGTTTTGGTCCTCAATATGTTCAACCTGTTATGGGTCCATACCCCGGAATGAACGTGGTGTGGTATCCATAGACTCCGCAACCCAGTGCAGAGTTGTCATCTCAATCTGGACAGTCTTTTGTTTTTGGTTCACCCTAGCAGCCTGTCCAACCTACTACACAAGCTGCTACATTTGGGCCAATTCCACAGCCTGGGCCTAGTTCGCCTCGAACTTCATCCCAAACCTCTGCTGCAACTGCCGTGACTTCTGTTCAATCCACCCCACCTATTTCTGGAGTATCAGCGGCTCCAGTTTCTACTGCTCCTGTATCAACTCCTCAGGCCTCTTTACCCCAATCTGGACCTACAATCAAGACTCCGGTTTCTATGCCTGCAGGACAACCTGGGCCTAGTATAATTGTTACAATTCAACCACAATTTACTTATCAACCGTACCAGGGACAGTATCAATACGGGCCTGTTGTGCAGAACTCGGCTTATCAGTATCAACCGTACCCTGGGTATACATATCAACAGCCTCAACAAACCCAGTACGGTCTGGTTAATGCTGGTTTTCCAGGAGGATACAATATCCCAAATTTGAATCCGATACCAAGCTATCCTGGATATCCTCCTCCTGGGGCTGCTCTTATGACCCCAAGTTTTCCGGATCCAAACTTTCAGTTACCGTTCATAGAAACCTTAGATTTGCTTGATTTGTCGCGCCTTACGAACGATCCAATAAATTATCTTCCGTTTTGGCTGCCAATGCCGAATAAGTTTCCTAGTGATATACCTAAGTTTGAGGGGAAGCCAGGAGAAGATCTGTCTAATCATGTGATGACTTACCATCTCTAGTGTGCATCAAATTCCATAATAGATTATTCCATTCATCTTCGTCTTTTTCAATGCACTTTGATTGGCCTCGCAGCCAAGTGGTACATTGAGTTGCCATGAGGCTCCTTTTATAATTTTAGTCAGTTAGCTACTTCCTTCCTTACTCATTTTCTGCTGCCAGTCCGATATGAAAATGGTACGGAATTATTAACTTCGTTAAAACAGTCGACGTCTACTTATATTTCAGATCACATTCATGAATGGCGGCGTCGACGTCGCTTAGTGAAAGTTTTTATTCCGGACCAAATTTTGGCATAATGGTTTGTGAAATCATTATTACCCAAGATAACTGAACATGTCGCTAAGGCAGGGGTAGTTACAGAAGAGCAAGTAATTTCTCAAGCTAAGTACCTTGATTTATTGTATACTCATTCAGGTACGTTGCATGAGAAAATCCCCGACCTTCCAAAACAAAATCAAATCGCTGCACCTCCCTCAGGGTCTCATGCCGCTGATGGTATGATTGGTACTGTTAATACCAAAAGTAAGAAGAAATCCTCCAAGAATTCTTCTACCATAATAACTTTACCAGATTCCCCTAAAGGAGAGTCTTCACTTGAAATTTCTGCTGATGTTCATGTCGTGGAATCATCCACGACCAAATCAAAATCCAACGGCAAAAAGAAAGGTAAGAAGAAGAACAAGCAAAACTCAAAGGAGAAATCCGAGAAAACTGAATCTACTGACGAGAAACGAAAACCTCGATATCCTTGTCTCATCTGCGATGAGGAGCACTTTACAAGGGATTGCCTGCATCGTGTCGAGGTTGCAAAGATCGTCAAAGGTTCACAAACACCCGCTGTTTTGAAGGATCCTTTTCCAGATCAAGACAGTAAAATGATAGGCTCTTCCTCTAATGCCTCAGAAGAACCCATAATCATGATGTCACATGTAAGGATTGCGACACGATCGCAAGATTACGGGAGTAAAAGTCCTTTTGGTGGAAAGGAAGCTGAATCTTCCAATTCCAATCCATTAACCTCAGCTTCGTTCGGTTCCGATCCACTACAGATCGAGAAACCTAATCCCGACTTAGTAATCCAACCGCCCGCTAAGGGTATACTTCGAAAGTCAGCTTTCAATCCTCATGCAAGAGCTGCTCAGTATTATAACATTGTTGAAGATTTAGCTATTTCACCTTCAACAATGTTAGCTTTGGAAGCGCTGCAATCATGTCCAGCACAACGGAAAATGCTACTGTCAGCTATAGGAGTTGTTGATCTTCAGGATTCTAACCTCATAGTCTTCGATTTAGAAAATAGTACAGCTCATCTTCCTCATCAAATGGATTTCCGAATTCCAGTGTTAGCCAAAAACAGAGCTTGTTTTAGGACTGTGATTGATGAGGGAGCTTCCACGTGTATTATGTCGATACAGTGTTGGAAAACCCTTGGTTATCCTACACTTAATCAATCCCCGACAATTCTAAAGGCCTTTGATGGCTGAGGGTTTCATCCTTATGGCATTCTACAGGATTTGCCTATAGGGGTTGAAGGAAAAACCGTTAATCTAGATGTGGAGGTGGTTGATGCCCCTCTAGATTACAACCTTCTTTTGGGTCGTAGCTAGTCTTACGCCATGACTGCTTTTGTTTCCTTAGTCTTTTGGCTTATTAAGTTCCCATATAATGGAAAGATTGTAACAGTAGATCAGTTAACTTATTTCTCGTCCGACCCATCCTCTGCTAAGAGTATTCAACATGTTGGAAAAACCGATATCCCTTATAAGGATGTTGGAGTAGGATTAGTAAAAGATTCTGGTTTACTCGGAACTTTTTCCTTTCCTCCTCCCAACGTACAGTCTCCTTTCGCAACCATTCATATGATTTCGTCAGAATCCATTGTTCTTGATGATCCTTGGGTCGTTCCATTCGAATCCGAGGTGGACTCTCTTGGCGATGTTATGCCTTTGAGTCCCTTTGAAGTTGCTTATTAGGCAGTACAGTCATTTTCTGACTCAAATTCAACCAACCCTGATCTAGTGAATGAGATCAATGGGAAATCACTTTCAATTTCGACCTTGGAGTCAACAACTTTTTCAGAAATTGTTCACACTGATGAACAAATTTGGGAATTGTTATCCGTTGATACCTTACCATGGGACGATCTTCATCATAGGTCTTCATTTTTACCTGAGATTGATCATTTTGAAAATGATTTTTCATCCATTTTCACTGCTAAATATGTCAAAGAACCACAGAATCCATTGAAACATCCTGATTCTTAACAAAATTTAGCCAATATTTCTCACACGGTTCCTATTGACATTTCAGTCAAACCTGGGATTGTTGAAAACATTCACATAGGTGATTCCTGTACAGACACTGAAGTAAACACATATAAATCCCTATTTCAAGAATTCTGCGACATGTTTTCCTGGTCATATGAGGAAATGCCAAGAATTGATCCTTCAATCGTTGTTCATGAAATCAAAACCTACCCGGATGCTAAACCCATCCGGAAACGGTTACATCAAATACACCCACGAAAAGCTGTTGCCATCAAAACTGAAGTTGAGAAATTACTTAAAGCAGGTTTCATTTATCCAATTCCTTTAACAGATTGGGTATCAAATATTGTTCCAGTTAATGAAAAACAAGGGACAATAAGAATATGCATCGACTATAGGGATATTAATCGTGCTTGTCCCAAGGTCAATTATCCCACACCCTATATCGATCAAGTTATCGATGATTGTGCCGGCAGTGAAATATTCTCCTTTATGGATGGTTTTTCTGGTTATAATCAAACCAACATTCTATCTGCAGATCAACCAAAAATGACTTTCATCTGTCCATGGGGGACCTTTGCTTATTTCAAATTACCTTTTGGACTGAAGAACGTCGGGGAAACTTTTCAAAGGGCAATGTCTTACGCATTTCATGACATCAAGCACATTGTGTAGCCCTATCTCGATGATCTACTGACTCATTCATTGTAAAGAGCCGATCATCTCACTCACTTACGAGCTATCTTCATGAGATGTAGGCATTATCAGATTAGGCTTAATCCGCACAAGTGTGTTTTCTGTATTGAAACGGGTCGATTACTCAGATTTTTTGTATCGAAAGCTAGCATTCGCATCGATCCTTCGAAGGTCGAAGCCATTGTCAAGTTACCACCGCCTTCGACTCTTCGGCTACTCTAGAGTTTGCAAGGGAAAGAAAACTTTTTACGTCATTTCATTCCTAACTACGCCGAGATTACAAAAGGTTTCACCCGGTTGTTGAAGCAAAATACTCCATTCTTTTGGGACGAGATAACTGACAAATCATTTGATGCTCTAAAACATGCGTTGACCCATGCACCATTGTTGCATCCTCCCAACTACAACCAGGACTACTTTTTGTACCTCCCTGCTTCCCATTCCACAATTGGGATGGTTTTAGTTCAACAGGATGATTTCAAAAGTGAACATGTGATATATTATCTTAGTCGGACTCTAACTCCAACTGAGTTAAAATATTCACATATGGAGAAACTGGCCTTAGCTGCAGTCCAAGCTGTTCAGCGTTTTTGTCACTACATTTTGTTACGCAAAACCACTGTCATTTCTGACTGTTACCCTATGCAATACATTTTGACTAAACAATTGTTGGGGGGCAAGTATTCCAAATGGATTGTCATCCTGCAGGAATTTGACTTGGAATTTGAGAAGGCCAAGTCAAAGAAGTCTTTGGTTTCTGCGGAACTAATGTGTAATTTCCCTCGTGCCGATACCGAACATGTGGCAAAAGAATCCCTTGCGGATGAATCCTTGTTCCTTATCAGCACCATTGATCCATGGTACAGAGATATCATTGTCTATCTCCAAACCTAATATTTTCGACCCAATACTTCACGATCTCAATGCCAGAAAATACAATTCCAATCCCAACCTTACACTATTATTGGAGATACGCTTTATCGTCGTGGGGTGGATTCCGTCTTCCGCCGTTGCCTTACTCATGAAGAAGCTGAGAAGGTTCTTAATGATTGCCACTCTGGAGCGTGTGGCGGTCATATGTCTGGGTATGCCACAACCCAAAAGATTTTGCGCGCTGGCTATTTCTGGTCGTCCTTGTTTAAAGATTGTATTACTGCTGTCCACATATGTCACAACTGCCAAATTTTTGATCGAAAGATGTGTGCTCCTCCTGCTCCTCTCCACCCTATCATTGTCTTTGGTCCTTTCACAAAATGGGGTATCGATTTTATTACATGTAACCCTCACTCGGCCAGGGGCCATGCGTACATCATCCTTGCGGTAGATTATTTTACCAAGTGGGCCGAAGCAATGCCTACATTTTCGACAGATAGCAAAACTGCTGCGATTTTCATTTTCAATCATATAATTGCTAGGTTTGGTGTCCCCCAAGCGATTATCACTGACCATGGGAATCATTTTCGAAACATCATGATGACAAAACTTACAGATCAGCTTGGCTTGCGTCACGATAGTTCCACTCCATATTACCCACAGGCAAATGGTCTGGTTGAAGCAGTCAACAAAGTTCTAATCACCATGATCCGACGAATCATTGGGATTCATCGGTCAAATTGGCACAACATGTTATTTTCAGCGCTTTGGGCATACTAAACCTCAGTCAAAACATTAACAGGTTTTACTCCCTTTCAACTGTTTTACGGTTTAGAGGTAGTATTGCCCATTGAATGTGAAATATTGTCATTAAAAATGGCTGTGAAATTATTACCAGCCACTTCCGAAGAGGAAAAACGTTTATTATACTTAGCTCAATTAGATGAGAATCGACGCAATGTTGCATTAGCTGTCGAAACTCATGCCAAACGCATCAAAGCTCAGTATCATCAAAATGTTACACCCCGCAATTTTTCGAAAGGCGACCTAGTTTTACTTTACGTTCAAGCAAACAATAAGCTAGGGACTGGAAAATTTGTACCCATGTGGCATGGTCCATATATTGCCAAGCGGAAGCTGGCAAAAGGGGCCTATGAGTTGGAAGATTTTGACGGTGTCTCTTTAGGTAAACCTAGGAATGGGCTTTATCTAAAGCGATATTATGCTTAAACAGATAGCGTGGAGATTTCATTAGATTAGTTTTTTCTACGTTGGTGTGTTTGCAGATTAAGATTGCGTGCTTTACTTTAGTGAGTGTTTTTCATTATTAGTCCTGCTTATCTTGATTTTACTCTTGATATTGCAGATGTCAACGCCTCTCCAAACATACATTGGTTTCGCTGATGGTGCTTGTCGTAGTACATAGAACATCTCTTCCGCAGCTTGGGTTATCTATTCACCCTCTGACGAGTTAGTATCTATGCACGGGGTAAGCCTCGGTCAAACAACAAACAACATTGCAGAATATAGTGCAGTGATTGAATTATTATCTGAATCCATCTCATTTGGGATTCGAAGTTTATTGTTAATTTTAGATTCGAAACTCGTTGTATTACAGCTTAATCGGTTTATGCCATTAGAAATCCAGTATTATTACAATTATTTTTGAGAGTCCGTCTCTTGGAACGAGAATTTGATTACATAGCATATCAACACATTCCAAGATATTTAAATACATTAGCAGATGCAATTGCTTCTCGAATGTTAAATAGACATTTTCATTGAATCAAGCAGTAAATTTAAAAACATCTCATAAACATGTTTTGCAAGATAACCATAGTAATAACATAGCATAGTATAAGAGTGTGTCAAAATATACATCGTCCTCGATCATAGGTTGAAAAACACCTTATGATCAGAAAAAATAATAGTATCAAAAGTCATATAAAAAATGGGTCTACAAAGCGATCATCCCATCACTGGTGATGATCCCGATAGGACACTACTACTCGGGCCACCCTACAAAGGAACCTCCTAAAAGGTCGGGGGACCCCAATCACATAACGCTGAAGCCGAAGTGGAATGTCATCTATGTTGGTCTCTGGAATGTCTGCAGTCAAGCGCTCTAGGTGACTTTCCAACTCAGCAAAGTCTCTACTGTCTGGTCCTGTGGGGTTGGTGCCGCAGCAGCTGGTTGTCTCCGATCATAGGGCTAGAGAGTGGTTGGTCACCGTGGACCCACATCTGCATTTAAAAACTTTTACTAGTAGTTTTTTTACGCTTGTTAAAAATACAAAAACATACATATAAAATTAAAATGTTGAAAAACAATTTTTACCTCTATCATCCCATTGCTCTCCTGGTGGAAGAGTCATATCGAGATCGCCGCGATAATCCATCCCAGCATATGGAAAATCCTAAATAATTAAAAGTTGGTTCTCTAACCAACGGAAGTACTCTTGGGTGAATCGAACGATCTCAGAACCCTCATCTGGATGACGGGCCATAACTGCGACCCATCGCATAACCCGAGGATCTCGGGGAAGTCCAGCCTCAACTGTGAGCTACTGTGGAACCAGCATCGGTACCCTCTCTAGGGCAAAGCTGACAACTAAGTAACCATAAAAAAAGTTCTTTAGTTGCCCTTGCTTCGCCCTAGTCAATTGGCCCTTCACATTGGCCAATACAGCATCGCACCAGTTGAAAATGGTGCCTCGAAAGTAGTCCACTGCCATGCGCATCTAGGAGCCTGTAGCTAGATGCAGTGCTGTGCTCCCGCAGAGTCTGGTAACAGTAAAAGCAATAACCTTCAGTTCAGGATGGGAAATGGTTTTCACATCTATCCGTTTTTCCGGATCCTTGTTGTTACGGAATTCTAGACGGAGACTAGCGACAGATTGGCCACCTGGCCTAGATCCGAAAAGAGATAATTGCTCGCATCTCTTGGGAAAGCCAGTCAAAAAATATATGTCATCCGACTCGATTTCGAGCTAGTTGCCGCCAATAATGAAGCACTAGTCCTGAATGCTCCATCTGTTAACTATCCACTGCAAAAAGTCTACCTGTGCCCTCATGCCAGGTATGGTCCAAAATTTGAAAAGCCCACATGCTCTCAATGCTTGTAATGAAGGCGGATGGAGCAATGCAGCCTGATCAACGTCCTCATGCTCTCTTTCCCGCCAAACAGGTATATTGTGTACCTACAATGCAAAATAGGTGCATTAGAAATTTCATTCTAAACTTCTATGGGTCAAAAATGGAAAACCTAGGGTTGAAAATCCGCATTTCGCGGGGTTCGCACTTCGCCTTTTAGAGACAGTGCGTAGGTGTGCACTTCTCCTTAATTCGAGGTACAACACCCCGAATTTTCTCTGTGTACAGAAAATTCGGGGTGCGCAGGGGCCACATGGCGCCCCTGCACAACCACCGTGGGCGATTTTTTGCCCTAAATTTTCTCCAAAAATCAAAATCTAAACCCTAAAACGAAATTTGAAATGAATGAAATGCAAGTCAAGGACATTGTGGATTACATGGAGAAGACGGTTCTGAATTCTAGCGATCGGATTTTGCGCAATCTCCACGGGAAGTTTTTTACCAAAAGCTCTTACTTTTTACTCCAAAGGTAAACGGTAAAAATGAACTTGTAAAAGCCCTTTTTATAAGATTTTTTGAATAAATAAATTAAAATTTATTTATTTTTTACTTTGAAAAGGTCATTTTGGTGCATTTTTATTATTTTTTAAACAGATATGAGTAATGTTTGCAATTTTTGTGCAGAATATTGGGGTTTCAAGTGAAATTGATCATTTTCGACAAAAAACACATAGGAGTCCTCTTTAATTTCGGAATCATAAAAAATGAAAAGATTGCCGAGTGTTTCTTTGTATACTCGTTAAAATGGAATTACGAAGATGGTCTTTTACAGCTCTTTTCCGACCGTACAAACATGAAAAGATTGCCAGACTTTGTTGTTTCAAGTTCGATATTGGTAATAAAACGACGTGTTTTCAGTCACTTTTTTACTTTTTTCAGGTTGAAGGCATTAAACATGAAAAGTACTCTTTGGTCGTAATGATCAAGTGGTTCTCTCAAGTATTATTTTATACTTTTTCGGGCTTGGGAGACACAAATTTATGAAAAATGACAACCGTGGAGTTTTTTTAAGTTTTTCTTCTGACTCCCTAAAATTGAAAAACACCAAGTTTCTCCTATACTAGACTCGTTAAAATTTCACAGTAAAGGACCAATTAAAAACAGGAACGGACCACTCCTTCTTAGGGTTCGAATTTAAACTAAGTTGGACTCATCCAAAGGATGAGCTTATAACCAAGAAAATGTTATCCTCCTCAAGCTTGTCAAAAATAAAGAGGTACTTGCCAGAAATGGTGGGGGAAAATGAGAAAAATGAACCGTTTTGTTGTACTCTGTGTTTAAAAAACTTTCCATCACTCTTGAACACGACACTTTTATCCACCTGGGTTGGGAAATCCTTTACCTAATACTTAATCAAACCACTTTGAAAGTCTTCAACCAGTTTCCGGGTATTAACTTTGGGTCAGCTGTCACCAAGCCATCTGTTGTGTTATTATGTGTTCAAGAGGTCTGTATAAATAAACCATTCACCTGCAAAATATTTGTCATCCATCATTGACCATCCCTGAGTTAAGTTCTTGCTAGTTTTATTTCTTCAGACTTGATCTATGATTTCGTGTTATGGGCTTGCCCATGACGGATCGCTTTCTATCGACTCCAACTCATTATCTAGAAAGATGATCTAGAAATCGTCAGTACCTTGGAATCTGCATGCCTCAATGGCAGTTTTCT